>CAHIKZ030000340.1:920000-969293 GCA_903632075.3 Acanthosepion pharaonis
GATTAAGCTTTTTATTTAATTTTTCTTGAGTTCAAACAAGTACTTTCTTTTTTGGACATAGAGTGTGTAGAAACTGTCCAAATGTTCTATAATTTCAAGCACTTTCAGCTATACTTTTAGCCATTATCAAGGATGATTTGATTTTTTTAGTTTAATTGAGTGTGTGCATTAAATGTATGGTTTCAGTGTTATAGATATCTTTTATTTTCTGAACACAGTTAGCATATTGTGGCCATGTTCATAGTTAATATTATTAAGTGTTGGAGTTTTCTTTTTTATTATTAGGGCTTCCATTATTTTTAGTTTTTTTATAGGATGGTGAGGTTATTATATTTATGTTTTCTATTTGTATGTTTCAGATGGAGTCAACACTTTATAATATCACCTACAAACATGACCACAGTGGGTAGTAGAATGATTCCTTGGTATAATTTACATAGCTATGTAAATTATACCAAGGAAACATTCTACTACCCAACAGTGAAGACCTATATATAAACCTATCTAGTGATAAATTAACAGATGACCAAAAAGAATTCCTAAATCTAGGGCCGCATTGCCATCTCCAACTTAAATTTGACCTCATCACAAAGAAAACTAACATTGAAATTCTACACCAGTCACTATCCCAACTTGAGGCGCATGGAGACATAGCAGTTTTACACAGACCTGAGAGAACTCCTCAAAGCCGAAGGCTTGAAAAAACGCTCACCTGGCAACAACCACAATAAATATCTTAACAACAAAACTAAAAAATGCTGCAAAAGAACTGAAAAACAACCCTAACATTGTCATCAGACAAGCTGACAAAGCTAATACATATGTAATTTTGGATAAAGCTGATTACCACCAAAAATTACAAAACATTATGAAAAAATAAAATCATCTCTGTGTCCCTAAAAGATAACACTTGTTCAAACGCAGGAAAAATTAAATAAAAAGCTTAATTGTAGTACCTTGTCTGTCATCTTTAATGAAACATGTATATATATATATATATATATATATATATATATATATATATATATATATATATATGAAGAAATATACTCTTAAGGTGTGTTATATTTATGGGATAAGGTGCTCAATATCAGAGACAGAGCATATGTAAATATAAATATAAAAGTTAAGATTGAAATCAACAGTCAGAGGCGACAGGCTGTTTCATGCTAGATGTAATCGTCAGGCTGCAGATTGCATCTAGCATGAAACATCCTGTTGCCTCGGAGTGTTGACTTCAATGTTCACTTTTATTTATTATATATATATATATATATATATATGCATGCAGCACCTTTAGGAATGCCTGAAAATCATACCATGGGTTGACCCAAGCCTTGTGAGTGAAATTGGGTAGATGGAACCCTTGGGGGTCATTGTGGCAAAGGAAGTGAGCGTGCTGGCCTTGTTCAAATTGTTGATCACACTAGATAACACATTCTTTCGCATAAACTCTAACTAAGGTCTGCTCAGCATAGTTGCAGTCTAAAGCACAGGTGGGTTCTGTGGGTGTTGAATAAGAAATGTGCCTGAGCAAGAGTCTGCAATAGGGATTGGGTAGCTGCCCTAATAGACCTGTATCCTTGAATACGAGTGGCCAGCTATATATATGTGTGTATGTGTGTGTGTGTTAAAATTTCAGATAGAGCATTGCGTCTAGCATGAAACAGCCTGTCGCCTCTAAGTGTTGACTTCAATGTTCACTTTTATATTTACACATGCACTATCGCTGATATTGAGCACTTTATCCCATAAATATAGCACACCTTAAGATTATTTTTCTTTATATATATATATAATGTTTTTCGATTTTAGCTAGGTCCCACTCCTCATATCACCCCAAGGTTCTAGAGTCCTTGTATATCAGATCTCGTGGGCCTTCCCTCTGTAAACAGAGGAAATGCTTACTGGATCTGAATATATTTATTGGTTATGCAGCCTGAATTTCAGTATTCTCTAATGAGATATTCCACAGTTCTGATAACAGAAGGTATTACCTTATGTTACCATAAAAACGGAATATCTCTTAAGCAGTGGTAATCAAACAGCTTTTGATTTATTAGTTAAATAAAGTGTTCAGTTCAAAATTCCCTGGAGATTATCTGGATTGGCAGACACCTGATGAAGACTGGAAGGCACAACGGCCGAAATATTGTGATAATAACAACAAAGATGAGGACAATAGTTTGCATGAAAATAATATAAATAGTGATAAATTCTCATCCCAGAAATTCCAATAGAAATGCTTTTCCATTTTTTTATTTCTTTTTCACTTTTAATGATTTTAAAAACAGAATTCTTTCTTACATGAAACACTATAGTTAATTATTCAGATAAAAATCTTTGATTGTTCATATAGAAAATATAACCAATAATCACCTTGACCCTTTACCATTCCAAAATTACTTTAATAGTGCTGTAAATTTTTACAGTGCAAAAAGCTTGTAGTATTAAAGAATGACTTAATTGGGTACTTACTGATAACTTAATTGGGTTTTATTAAAATTCTGATCATTGCTTTTTAAAACAATAAACATTAACAAAGGAGTGAAGGTAGTAAAAATAATAGTGCTGTCAAGGGAAAAATTGATGCACTGTTTTATTGCAGGCACAAAGATTAAAATCTTGTACTTTACTATGCTAAGTCTTTTTTTCATTTCACCTCAAGTAAGGCGATAATGTCACTAAGATGAAAGAGGTTAATGAGATTGAAAGAAAATGACAAAACTTGAGTGAAGAGTAAGGACAATAAAAGAACAAAATTCAAGGACAGAAAATTGACATTGCATTTAAATTTTTGAAGCAAACTGGAAAGAGAAAAGAAACTGGAAGAGAGTTCCACATGCAAGATGTATGCAAAGAAACAGTTAACATAATTCCCCATGTATAATATATGTATATTTTCTAAAAAATAATAAGCAAAATTAAGGGTGCATATTATGCACAGCTACAAAAAAATCTTTAAAAGATTGCTGTTTCATAGGTTGATTTTCAGTTGTGAAATGACCACTCACCACATCACCTAACATTTGACGATTGTGACCCCATAAGGATGTCAAATACAATCACATGTACCTAACTATACTTACAAATGTAAAATATAATAAGAATTATCATAAAAATAAATTAGAATAATATTATTCTATGTTTAAAACCATTTTTTTTAATAAGAGTAGTAAATGCTGACTGTAATGAAATTGGAGAAGTACAATTTATAGGGTTTGATTACCAAACAAGGGTTGCGTATTATGCATGAGTAGAAGCATTTTCCCACAGTTTTTCAGCACAAATTTAGGGGTGTGTATTATGGATGAAGGTGTATTATACCTGGTATATCTGGCTATTTCAACAGTAAAATGGTGAGACTTAGTTACCAGTCTAGTAGTAGTACATGTAAATTCATACAGTTGAGGTACCCGGGATGAAACCACGTAATGGCAGTGAGAAAGTAACTGAAGTCTAGATTTATTCTTTATTTCTAATCTAAAGTGCTTAATAATGACTGCAGACAAGGGAATACTAATACTTTATACTAATAATATACTCATACTAATACTTTATACTCATACTAATACTTTAATACTAAGCAGTTGGGGTAAAATAGAACTGAAATTAAGATGAAAGAAATAATACTTAAAAAATGAATAATTCATCTCAGAAATTTAAAAAGATTCTTATCTTGACTAAAACTCATTATCTTTCTCCACGGGTGTATGTACTTCTAATCCCTGATTATTATGATATATACAGTCGTACTCTTTCTAGGGATTGAACTTGGTATGACACTTTTGGTATAGACATGGGATTAAAACATTACATCTCCATGAAAAAAAAATAAATAAAAGGTTTCATTCAAAACTTTCCAAGTTTAGGAATATGTTATTTTTGAGAATATGTTATTTTTGAGAATATGTTATTTTTGATTTTGAGAAGTGGGCTGGGCTGACTGCACAGGTACTACAACGATCTTAGAGAGAGGACTGGGAAACAACACCTTAATTGTAAGCAGAGTTTACAAATATTACAATGATCTGAGAGAGAAACTCAAGTGCAACTTTTTGATCCTAAGGAGAGTGCACAGATACTACATTAACCCTAGGTAGAGGGCTGGAGAATGACATTTTGATCTTGGGCAAAATACACAAATCCTAAACAGAGTACTGGAAGGAATAATTTAAACCTAAGAAAAGTGCACAGATACTACACTGATCCTAGGTAGACGGCTGGATTGTAACATTTCAATCTTAGGCAGAATACACAAATACTACAATGATCCTAAGCAGAGGAATGAAAGTAACACTCTAATTCTAAGAAAAGTGCACAGATACTACACTGATCCTAGGTAGGCGGCTGGATTGTAACATTTCAATCTTAGGCAGAATACACAAATACTACAATGATCCTAAGCAGAGGAATGAAAGTAACAATTTAATTCTAAGAAAAGTGCACAGATACTACACTGATCTTAGGTAGAGGGCTGGAGTGTAACACTTTGATGATAGGCCAAGTGCACAAATGTTACATAAATCTTAATCTAAGGGCATAGTCTTGACATTTTAATGCAAAGTTGAGCACCTGGATACTCTGATCTTAGGCAGAAGTACCAGTCCATATGGAGAAAGTATAAAAGAATATTTATTTATTTTTTTACATTTACAGCAATTACGTTTTGTGGAAATAATGTATATCTCTTGATTGAAAAAACTATGTCTTTTTTTTTTGTTTTTTTAAGCGTTTCATCCCAAGCAAGGTGGGAAGCCACTAGCACGCAAGGGGTTACAGAGAGTTGGCACTAGAACAAAGAGGAGTAATAGAGGAAAGGATGAAGAGTTGGATAGGGGATAGATCAAGGTATCTGGAGACGTCGACTGGCATTACATTTGAATAGTTAGAAATTAGAGCTCATCAGGGAAACGAGAAAAGTGGAGAGATTTCTACAGGCGAGAAGTGCAAGACATGAAGCTATTGGAGTAGAAGAGACAGCTACTTTTAACAGTTTTGACAGTGAAAGGGTGAGAGTGAGATGCCAGCCTAGTTGAACGCTTAAATTCATGAAGTACAGAAAAAAAAAAACACATCCATTAAATAATATTCAATCATAGAAAAGCTTTTTGGCCTTCCATCAGTATGGCTGATTCTAATCTCCAGGAGAGTATCTCATTACACCTTCTTGCTCTAATCTTTTCCACTGACATGAATTGGAATAATTATATTTAGTCAATTGCTAAGTTTGCTGTTAAGTTCCATCAGTTCTAACCTTTACCACTCAGACCCACCATGCCACACCCATTGTAGAGAAACACTCTCATTCTCTTCATATTCCATTGGTGAGATGTAAGTTCCACTTGAGCAGCTTCTTCCCATGAAAAGCTGCTTTGCATAACTGACTCCCAAGAGGATGCTTCCTCAATCACTACAATCTTAATCTGTTCAAGTCTAGAGTCAACCATTATCTTCCCCACATGTACCCATAATCTATCTCTCTTGAGCCTTGTACCAGATGGACATCATTGTAAAGAAAAAAAAAAAAAAAAGTTGGTTTACTGTGTCGTACTAGATAATTTTTCTCACCCAAATCAAACATGCATCTTTATAAATCTACCATCAGTATGTGAACTGAATATTGTTGTCACATCTGATCTGATGCCTCTGTATGTATCTACAGATTCTTGACAAAATCCAAAGAAGAATCTGCAATGTTATCAGTCTTGACCTGGCATCTTGGCTTCAATCAATTCCCATAACATAGCTTCCCTGTGCCTGTTTCTATAAATATTTTCATGGTAATTGTTCTGATGAGGTTTCCTAGATGCTTATATGTGCTGAAAAGTTCTCAGCTTAACCTACTTCTCAAAATCTGATCAACATTTTTTTAAACCTCCTTGGGGCAAGACCAAAAGTTTTCATCACTCCTCATACATATGTATATGCTGATAAATAAAACTTACAAAATTTGGTTGTTTAATCTTGTAATCCACCCTACCTATTAGTGCTATTCATATTTAGTTTATTAATACTAAAAATCTAGTTTGTTAATACTAAAAATTGTTTAAAAAATTAAGTATAGTAGTGGTAAAATATTGGTAAAGTCAGTCAGTAATAATAAGAAAAACTAAAATTGTCAATAAAATATAATCATTCTTATTGTTTTTCTCTGTTTCCTGCAAAAATTTTCTTATTGACAAGAATTATTTCTATTATCTTTTTCAAACTAACACATAACATTCTTGCAACATTGCAGATATGTATTTTGGTTGGAGATATGTGATGTTGTGGAAACATTTATGTAACTTTGCAATCAACTATTTTTTGACCCTAAGCAGACTGCACAACACCAATATTGTAACAACATTATGATATCATTGCAAAGTCTGTAGATAAAAAATTCCACACTGTTTAAATAACATCAGAATATGTTTTCCTTAATTAACGATATATATATATATACAGAGGGTATAAAATGTCACTTTGTGTTTGTTTAAATTGAGAATCATTCATTTAAATCAGGAGTTCCCAAGCTTTCTTGGGATCACTCACTTTTGCATGGAAACATTTTCCACCACTCATCTGTATAGTAAATTTTCAAAAGCATATCTAAATTGTTTGGTAAAAGTTTGTTATTGGTTCACAAACTGACTTTATGATGTAGTAAAAAAAAAAAATACCAAAGGGAGGTAACAAATAATGCTGACTTATGTGTTGTCTACAACCACAACACAGAACAATCAAAAGCAAACTTAAACATTGAAAACTATATATATATATATAATTTAGGTTTATGGTCATGGTTAGTTTTATCATTAGGGTTAAAGTTGAAAATGTTGACAAAAAATTAAATTATATTTGTTGATAATTATAAAATTAAAAGAACATACATTTCTAGCAACTAATAAAAAATTCAGCAAATATTTTTTGTTGTTCTTGGTCTTCCCTTATCTGACATATATTTAAAAAAAAATGTTATTTTGTCTGAAAAACTATTTGAATATTAATGCTCCTTCTCAAAACAATAGAAAATACCAAAATATTCATTGTATACAAAGATATTTATACCTTATCTAGGAATGTGACCCACTTATTCCTAATTAGCCTCATGTTCTTTTTGTTATTTTTTATGGAGGTTCTTTGCATATCACCATTCAAATTTTTTTTTTTTAAGTGTTTCAGCCCAAGCAAGGTGGGAAGCCACTAGCATGCAAGGAGCTAGAGAAAATAGGAGTGATAGAGGAAAGGATGAAGAGAAGGATAGGGGATAGATCAAGGCATCTGGAGATGTCGACTGGCATTACATTTGAATAGTTAGAGATTATAGCTATCAGGGAAACAAGAAGAGGGGAGGGAGTTCCACAGGCGTGAAGTGCACGATATGAAGCTTTTGGAGTAGAAGAGATGGTTACATTTAACAGTTTCGACAGTGAAACGGTGTGAGAGAGCTGCCAGCCTAGTAGAACGCTTAAATTCATGAAGTCTTGGAACCAGTGAAAATATTTGTAAAAAAGACAGAGGGAGACGACAGTATGTCTGTGAGAGAGCGATTGTAGACAAGATGCTAAAACAGGGCCAATTATATTGCATATCTGCCTCTGGATCTTATCAAGAACCCCGAGGCAAACAGAAGGGGCCCCAGACTATATATGGCAGCAATACTCCATGTGAATTGTTGATTTGTAGATCTGAAAGATCGATTCCAGGGAGAAAAATTTCCTGGCACGGCACAGGGAGCCAACTTTCCTTGCGGTGGACAAAGCAATTGACTCAATGTATTTGTTCCATCTCAGGTCAGCAGTCAACGTGAGACCAAGCAGATGCAGAGAGGTGCTCTCGAGAAGTTGAGTGTCAGACATTCTAATGGAGGGCAGGGAAGGATCTCTGTGGTGATTAATAGAGAGCAGTTTTGTTTTTGAGGCATTAAAGTTGACCAGCCAATTCCTGCCCCAGTTCATAACCGATTGGAGGTCCTTTTCGAGACGCACGGCCAGGTTAGTTTTGTCAGCGACACTAGATTTGTTTTTGAGGCAGGATGGTTGATTTGTAGATTTGAAGGATTGACTCCGGCAAGAAAAATAACTAAAAATCACCCACCAAAATTCTCAATCGCCAACCATTTTCTGTTTAGTTGCTCATCGCCCACCGAACAGTTGAAATCGCCCACAAGTGGGTGATATTGCACAGGTTGGAAAATCCCGATTTAGATGATCAATTCCCATACTGATATCTTCCTGGAATTTTGCCCATTTTTTTTGTTAATATAATGTTACAAAGCAACGTCTCTGCAATGTTACAAAGTAATATTGAGGCCATGTTGTGGGGAGTCTACAAAAAACAGTTTTTCAACCTCTATGTAATATTGTAGAAACATTCTAGCAGCATTATTTTGTTAGCTGGGATTAGAGTAAATGAAAATTGTGACCTTTTACTAAATCCTACCTGTGATATCACTATCAACATAAGTACTTATTTTCAAACAATGACAACAGTTACTTTGTGTTTCTCATGTGATCACCATTAACCTTTATTAATGACCGTCATTGTGCAAATTCGAATTGATACATACATAAACGCAATTACCATAAGATATACACATGACCTCTACATAACCAATAAAAACAAAACAACACAGACTTTAAAAACTGAAACATACATAAACACAAATGCCATAAGGTACACAAGTAGTGCCAGATTTACACTGCATCCCAGGGCCCCAAGACTAGAGGAGTCACCAAAGGCGCTCTTGGGCTCCTGATAAAACTAAAATAAATAAAGATATAAGAAAAGAGAAGATTTGTTTATTTTCAGATTTAATGAGGCTCCTTTGAAGTAATTTGAAACAATTTTGGGCCCCTCTAGTTGGAATGGGTTCAACGCTTGAAGGCCCCTCCCCTGTTTAGATTGTGATCTATTCTTTTATTTACATACAGATTTTTGATGTAGCATTTTTGTTTTTTCATAATTTTTGCCTACTTTGCTCAATTTTTACATTTCATTGGACACAGATATGTAATATGTGCAAAATTGCTCACTATTGTACAAATTAGACAAAATAGTGCAAAATGGAGGATGTAATACATAATGAAATGCCCCCAAATTCTGTTAACCCAGAGGCCTCTCAAGGCATAAGTCTGGCCCTGTATACACATGACATCTAAACAACCAATGAAAACTAAATAACACAGAATTTAAAAACTGAAACATACATAAACACAAACACCCTAAGGGTATGCACATGATGTCTTCATAACCAATGAAAATAAGACAATTTAAAAATTGTAACATAACTCTGCATTATTTCACTTGCAAAAACTTCTGAAGCTAAATAAATAATGAAACATGTTAAATTTAGAATGATTTTCCAGTTTGTTCTTTATTAAATTATAAAGAACTCATAAGCAGCTGTATGCAAATTGGACTAAAACTTAAGCAACTCCACTACACCATTTTTTTTTTGAGCTTCTTAAGCCATTCATCTAGTAGCATATTTAAATTCATGTAGTCAAGGCACTAAGGAAAAAAGCTCATCAGAACAATTCTCATGAAAATATTTGTAAAAAAGACAGAGGGAAGCCATGTCATGTCAGTGAGAAAGTGTCAATTACATTACAGTACCTTCTTTGAATTTTGTCAAGAATCTCAAGATGCATAGTAGGAGCATCAGACCATATATGGTAGCATGGAAGAATTTTACATACATATTTTATACATATAAAGAATAGCACAATTCAAGAGAGAAAATATACTTGTATGTAAACAGATAGCTGAGAAAGGAAGAAAAACATTTAAAGAATTTGCTGTTAAAAAAATGTGCGTGCATGTGTGCGTGTGTGTGATGTACTGTGAATCTTGAAGAAATTAAGAAGAGAGAAATCTCTCTCGGCAGAAAATAAACCTTATGTTTGCTATTATGTTCCTGGCCAAAATGAAAGAGAGAATTTATTGCCCCATCCTTTCATAGTTCTGGACAGTGCTACCAAATGGACATCTTGGCAGACAAGGGGAGGTTATCCCCCATTGATTTTTATTTATACAGCCAACTCTACTGTTGCATGTAAGAAAGAACTCTACTTTTTAAAATCAGTAAAATAATATCCAAAGAAAGCTAACATGAAATAAAGGAAATAAAAAACAATGTAGTAGCAACCTGTTATCCTTTTTTATCAATGAACTATGCACCAGTCATGTCCCCCAGGTAACAGAAAGAGTCAACTAGTGAAAGCATATTTTATTGTTTGGAACTCCCACACTTGTGACTTTGAACCAGACTAAACTAAGCTTGATAAATGTGAATGAGCACCTTGTCATGGAGCAATAGCTAGGAGGCTAATATAACAGAATATTATTACTTTAGTATCTGTCTATATTTCTGAGATGAGGTATTATGTACATTATTTACATTATTCAGACTATTGTCCTCATCTTTGTCACCATATTTATTACAACGTTTCAGCCGTTGTACGCTCCAGCCTTCTTCAGTTGGTTGGAATGTCAAACTGAACCCTTTATTTCGCTCACTGGGGTAGACTGTTCTAGTTCCACGTGCCATATTTAATGGATGTCAGTTATCTCCTGTTAATTTCCCTCTGAAAGTTCTGCACTGTCTTAACCGGGTATTGAACTCACATTCTTTGGGTCCTGTCACTGGATCTAACTGTGGCGGACATGAGACAGAACCTGGGACGAGCACAACTGGTCGCGACTTGCCTTGTCCCCGCCAAAAAAGAGCCCGTATTTGCTTAGCATGTAAAGCTACTGCAGTTGAAATGAGGGAGAGAAAAAAGCACTTACCACTCTGCCGTAATCCATCCTCGGCCAGATAACATAAAAGAATGAGTGGGGACTGGCATCGCATTTTTATGCAATAACGATGCAATGCATTATGGGACATGGACGCAATGAATTATGGGATCACATGAAGACGCAAGGGAATATGGGTATATGAACAACTATAAAAACAACTACTTTTTTCTGAGTCGGGGAGTTCTTTGAGGGACGTTCACGGTTGACGGCAAGAACAGGCAGTTAGTGTGATTTGGAGACAGAACTCAAGAAGGAACGACTCAAGGTTGAAATACCAGCTGGGAGAGCTTGAATTTACTCGCTGGTTACTGTTTTCTTCATTCTCCTCACTAACTAATGCCTTTATCCCCTGTGCCATGTGTCCAACCGCCTGAAGAAGGCCATAGCATACAACGTTGTATGCTCCGGCCTTCTTCAGGTGGTTGGAATGTCAAACTGAACCCTTTATTTCGCTCACTGGGGTAGACTGTTCTAGTTCCACATGCCATGTTTAATGGATGTCAGTTATCAGTTATCTCCTGCTAATTTCCCTCTGAGAGTTCTCTACTGCCTTAACCGGGTATTGAACTCACACTCTTTAGGTCCTGTCACTGGATCTAACTAACGCCTTTATCCACTGTGCCATGTGTCCAAGAAGGCTGGAGCGTACAACAGCCGAAATGTTGTAACAAATATGGTGACAAAGATGAGGACAATAGTCTGAATAATGTAAATATTATTACTTTAGTAAAGTCAATGGCATACTTCACATTTGTGCTTGTGCTAAACTTAACAGCAAAACTAAAAATATTTTTCTGTAGCTGCAACATTGAATTGCAGCTGCAAGAAACCAGCATTAAAATTAATTAGCCTCATCACAAAATTATTGGTAATAATTATTAATGTTAATTATTATTTCCAAAATAATAATATTTGGGGGGGAATTTTGAGATGAGGAATTATTATCATACACTCATCTTGAAAAGTTAACAACTATAAGAGACATCTGAGAAAAGACTGAGGGTCTAATGGTTGAAATGTTGTAATAATAGCAACCAAGATGGGGATACTCATCTGAGCAAATCAGTGTATAATAGCAGGTCCTGTGCAAGGGACTCGTGTCCCTCCTGCTGAATCTATGATATGCACCCACAGACTCTGGTACATCTTAATTTTCCTAAGGTAGTATTCACATAAAATAAAAATTTTATTGTAACCTTATTAAGAACAATAATGGATCATATGCAATATAGGTGAGCAATTCAACTAGAAAGTTTGAAAATAAATAGTATAATAGATCATTCTATCTTAAATAAATCAACAATGTTTGCTGAAATTTTTAACATCAATTTGAGAGTTTGTTGTTAAAAAGTTGAATAATTTTGAGACATTCAACATTATAGATAAAAAAATAGTGAATTTTATATAGTGTTTTTTTCAAGACTTAGCATGAGCAAAACAAATTCATAGATTTGGATGAAAAAAAAAGACCTCAGTATGATGTCAAAATCTGCAAAAAATGTTCATCCATCAATAGTTAGTTGTGCTTAGTTTAATTTGTAATGTATATAAATGTAAGTAGAAAAAAATCAAATGTAGATAAGATAGTGAGGGTCACAAAGCACTGCCTAGGGCCCTCAATCAGGCTTGCCCCTTACCTCAATCAGGGGTTGGTGGTAGTATACACAGGCTCTGTATAATAGAAATATTAATAGCTGATTTTATTTGAATCTTTTCTATATGCATATAATGATAGTAGAGATTTAAAATTTGTTTATTTTATTGATATTTTAATTAATAATAATTACAATTGTTTCTCTAAATTACCTTGTTTAATTTTGACATTTGTTCAATAAAACCAGACACATTAACTTGTTACAATTCTGTAAAAAATATATGCTCTTAGACCAGAACTTTCCAAACTGGTGTTGCAATAAATTTTTTCAGTGAATTATTTTTTAATATTCTTTTTGAATTATGAAAGGTCAAAGAACAAATAGGAATCACTTATAAATCTGTTTCGCTTTTATTAAAATTAAACTTAGCATCATCATGTTAGATCTGGGGTTCACAACCTAGGGGTCCATGTAATATTTCTGGGGTTCACAGGCCAAATATAACACATTGTGGGTCCACAATGATATTTTGGTGGTCCATGAAGAAAGCCAACTCAGAATAGTTTTTATTATTAAAAATTAAATTTCTACTGTAATTTACACTATATTGAAATATATATATATATATATATATATATGAATGATTTTCTTTCTTTATTTCTTTTATATAGGTACCTCCACTGAATTTTTGATACCTACAGTTTAAAATTAAATTGCTACATTATTGTTTTTCCAACATCTTATCTTGTTGAATCGGGATATAGTTGTGTTTCTCAGCTGTTATCAAAAGTTCGCAATAGACTTGACATTGTGAAAAGAGGTGATCTTTGACTATCATTAACATCGATGGAACCAGATATAAAGAAACTCGCTGAGCAGCATCAACCACAGGCGTATCATTGAATAAATATGCCTTTCTTTCTTTTTTCTAATCACACACTTAAATTAGTTTATTAAAATTTTTAATCAGTGTGCATAAATAATTGCTGCAGTGAATTCAATTGCCTGAAGAGCTGTTCCCCATAGGTTTGGTCATGGAAGAAACATTGTAATACAAGATATTGGTTGTTGTTGTTGTTTTTAATAACAATAATAATAATAGTAGTAGAATAATTTATTTGCATTAAATTAGTTTTCATTTAAAAATAAAGCTTAATTATATAATATTTATTTGATTATTAAAACTTCAAAATTTTTATTAGTGAAAAATAGAATATTGTTGTCTTATGTCAAAAGGGGTCCACCAAGAAAAAAAAAAGAAAGGAAAAGTGGTCGTTGGGTAAAAAAAAAAAAGTTAGGAAACACTGGTTATTGATAAATATTTCCTTTTTGTTCTTTACCCTATCATTCTGTTGGATTCCAATATATATTTGTCTGTATTTGATCCCAATTCATTCTGAATTATATATTAGTCTTGGCTAATAAAATTTACATTTAAAAAAAAATTCTTTTAAAAATGTTGCTAATCGATAAAGTTTGAAAAGCTCTGCCTAATTTTTAAAACTTTTATGAAAAGATTTTTCATTCATAATATTTAAAAATATCACTAATATGAAAAGTTTTCTTTTCATTCATATTTTTAAATAATGCCAATGTCAACAAACGATAAATTATATGAAATAGTTCATTATCAAAATGACTTAATGATTTTATCTTAATTCTATTTAATACCAAAGATTTGACACTCCAACTCAAGAATCAAGTCAACATCAGCAGCAGCTACAAGAGGAATAATCAGCAGCAGCCTCAGCCTGTTCGTTCATTCGGCGGCTGCTGCTGTTGTTAAATCCGGACATCACCGACGCATATTATTAATTTCCGTTGATTCCCGGGGATTAAACAGCTCGATATTATTATTCAAAATGGCCGACACAGCAGCAGCAGCGGCAGCGATGCCAGCCGCCAGCAGCTCAACTCGGAATGAAAATCAAGGTAAGAAGAAGAAGAAGAAGAAAAAGAAGGAAGAAGAAGAGCAGTAGCACTTCTCTTGTTGTTGGTGATTGCCACTCTATGGTGGGGGGTAAATTTTTACATATTCATATTTGGAGTTTTAGCATAATATATGCCTTTTATAATGTTTACTTACCTCACGTCGACTGATAGAATCAAGCCGTTTCTTTTCTTTTCCTTGCTTCGCTTACCTTACCATTTTTATTTGTTTGTTTTTCTCACCCCTGTGCCCTTTAAGAACAAATATCTTTTTATTTGATTTAACCTATCCCATTATTCTTTTATACTTAGGAAAAAAAAGTAAAATACTTCTTTGGATTACTTTTGTGGGAAGATTGAAAGAAACTCTAAGAAAAGAATCTACTTATTTTGGGGAGGAGTTAAAAATCACTTTTTGATTTTAAAAAATATTTTTTTTGTTTTAGTTTTTTTACTTAAAAAGTTTTTGTTGCCTGATACTTGTCACGTTCTCATTAATAATTTAAAATGTATTAATTTTAATTAATGTATTTTATTATAATTATTAAAGTTCAAGCCGAATTTCTTTTTTTTTTTAATTCCATTGTTTTGCAACACCTTTTAAAAGACTTCACCCTATTGTGTTTATCAACACCAAAAAAGTTGAAAGTGGTGGTTATATGTTCTTTACTTATAATAATAATAATGAATATATATATACTTAGTGTGTTTTTCTTTTTCACTTTATTTATTATTTATTCTGTTTCTGTAAAAAGTTACTTAATTATTTTAAATTATCGCAAACTTTTTTTCGCATTTAATAAAACAAGGTGTATTTCTTTAAAAAAAAATTATTAGTTTTTTTTTAATATATCAAACAAAAACCGAACAAAGAAATTATGACATTTTTAAATTTTATTTGAATAAAATAAAAACGGTGGTATTCACAAAAACTTGAGTTACAAAAAATTTTAAAAATGCTAACCAAATATTTGAATCGTTTAAAAAACTTAAAATTAAATTAAAAACTGTTTAGTGTTTATCTTTCACTTTAGTTTAGTTTATCATGTCATATTCTTTTTTTTATGAACTTGAATAAAAGCCCACCTTAAAAAGTTGTTGCATATGTAAATTAAATTTATTTAAATGTTCTATTTTTAAATTATTGATTAAATAAATAAATCGGGAATGTTTTTCAGTAATTATTCATTTAAAAAATAAAGAAACATTTTCTTTTAGTGCGCTAACTAAACTTTTTTTTTCGGGAAAAATGTGCTTTAAAATGTTTCATCTTTCACTTTCAAACTGTTCATAAAAACTTCAAGTTTTATCTTTTGAAATAAATCTGAAAACAATAACACTCTTAAGCACAAAAAGCTAAAAACTAAAGTAATAATAAATATTTATAACCAATTTTCATGTTTATTATGGAAAAAATCCAACCGTTTAATAAATAGGCAGGGCGTACATAAATAATTTTGTTGAAAAGTAGGCTTTTCTAGTTGAAATCATTGTTTAGCTTATGCATATTCATAAATATATAAAATCAACATTTACATATCTATATAAACAGACCGACTTTAACTCTTGTTATGTGTATTAAACTGTCATTTGAATAGATATTAAATTTAGGACCTCTGAGTGGAGTGATTTAGGACTAGTAATTTTATTTTTATTTTTTCAAGGTTGTCCCCCCAAAAAACTATAAATTTTGTAATTGTTCTTATCTTTGTGTAGAATACAAACTAAAAGCTTAGGTAGGTTGATTTTAAATGTTTTCTTCTGTCTTTTGTTGTTAAATGAATAACGTTAGTAATGAAAATGTAGAATAAATTAACTATCTGTGCTTGTAAATAAATAATTGAATTAAAAACAAAAGGTGTTTATTGTGCTATGCTAATTTTAACGAAAAATCAACTCTGAGAATCGGCCTTCGTGTGAAGTGAACTCTTTAATTAGAATACATTACCATATCCCATTTCTCTCGTAAAATTATATACGATCACTTATTATTTTGAAAATATCAGTTTTTTTTCTATCCAAGAGATCTAATTGAGGGGAAAAATTAAAAAAAAAGAAGTAACCCCTTTCAAGGAATCTGGGGTGGTCTAGCAATAAATCCTTCGTGGTTGTTGTGTGTGTAAAAACTAAAAACTGTTTTCAAAGAGGCTGAACAGAAACATGCAAATGGCTGGGTCATAGGCAGAAATATGAGGTGAACGTGGAAACACGTGTTTATGGGGGCAGGCTTTACTTACTACTTTTCTTGCAACTACTACTACTGCTTTATTATATACACAACATTGCATGATGCACGTTCAATATTCGATTTGTCGAGACTGTTGTTTTTATCTAGTATTTATTATTATTATTATTATTATTTTCTTATTGCCACTGCGTCATTATTTTTTAGTCGCATCGACCTAGAGCCACCCTATTTATTTCCTTTTACAGAGCGGATACAAACACGAACAAAAAAAGCTGACGGTATAAATTTGTTTTGTACTAAAAAAAAAAAACAAACTATGAAATATTGTTATGATCTACACAATGTTTTTGTATAATGTAAAAAAAAAAAAAAACAAAAAAAAAATTGTTTTATTTTATTTCTCGTACTGGATTTGTTGGCTTCATTTTTTAAGTAAAAGTGGTCTGGACCATAACAAAGACTGTCGTAATTATTGACCCTTTCTTAAGTTCATTATTTCAACGGGACTACAGATTTATAAGAGAAAAAAAAAAACGTTATATAAGTAAATTTCTTGCCCGGTAGAGATTTCACTCTTGTTTAAATGAAAATTTTCACTATTTAACTAAACAGCTTTATATTTTTATTATTTATTTTTCATTGTTCTTCTTATTTATCACTTCTCTCTCTCATTTTTTTTCTCTCTGCCTCCTTGGGTCGTGGGTCTATCTCTCCCTTGTTCTGTCCATTTCTTTCTTTTATTTATTTTTTCCCTGACTCACCCAACTGACATTCCACTCCAGCCTCACATCATTTTTAAACAATAACACACTTCCGTCTCAAGTTCACTTCATCAAAAAACAATATTAAACATCTCAACCGTTTTCTTGCAGTAACAATAATTTATTAAACATCGTACACATCCAATAATTGTGATTGTTTAAAAACTTATTTAATGTTCATTTGTTTGTTTTTTAGATTGGGTATAGGTGATTAACAATAACTTAGAGACGGTGACCTGAACATCCAAAATTACCGCTCCTAATTTTAAAATACCTTGACTTGTAAGTTGTAACTTGTAATATACTGATTTTTTTTTGATTTTTTTTGTCAATTGACTACAATGGTTCAAGTCTAATGTTCAGTAGTTGACCCTTAGGTTGCAGCACAGAGGCTGGAAATTGGAAGTACTTCACCCAAGTTCACAAGCACTAAAGCTTAATTTTCTATTTGGTATATATTTTTTTTAACTAAGCTTTTTATTTTATTATATTGGTTATCACAAAATTATTTAATAATTAAAAATTAAATAATGTTCTAGATATCAATAGTTTTTTTTAACTGTTATTTTCGTTTGAAGCAAATCATTTAATTTTATTTATTTATAAACGTTTTTTTTTTCTCATCCCATATGCCGTAGGGTAAAAAAAATTCTAAGAGTACTCCTGGAAATAATGTCCTTTCTCTTCACATGCATTGTCCGAAGAGGTCACAACAATAAAGAAAGACCTGTATTATTCTACGTTTGTTCTCCATTTTCTCAAAAATAAAAAAAGGCATCAGTTTAAAATCGAACGATTTAAAAACGTATTTATTTGGATTGTACATAAATTATTTAAAAAAAAAAATTGAAATGTAATCGAACTTTTAAAAATGCTTTTTAACTTTTAAATTTTAAATAGCTTTATTACCCCCCTCCTCCTCCACAAGCACCTTGTGTTGCGCTTTGGTGTGTCCTCGTCACAAATCGAATCCAGTTTTGGGTTTGGTTTTTTTTTTTTTTTGGTTGTGTGTGTTTAGCCATTTGGAAACGAAAAAGTAAAAACTGTTTCGACATTTGAGTGATTTGCTTTTTTTTTTTCTTTTTAGTGCATTTTTATTCTTATATAATTTAAGGTTGTTTTAAGAAAGATTTTTTTTATGCTTCCTTAACGGAAAAAGAACAGCTCATGACAAAAACAGGTCCATCATGCTGTCAAATTGATTGCTAGTGTAATTAATCATAAATATCACTAATTGATTATTAACTCGTTAAGAACTTTCATAATGACCTTTTTATTTTTTGTAAATCTCTTCATAAGCTAAAAAAAAGCTTAACTTTTTTTTCTAAAAAAAACAAACAAAAGCCAAGCATTCCATCTTTTTCCTCTAATTTCATGATCACAGGTTAGTTTTTTTTTTTTTTTTTTTAACACATAATCTGCCATAACATAAAATGCCGAATTAGCTTCGTATTGCATCTTTAACCCTTTTCTTTTTAATTTATTGTTCTCTGGCATCTGTATTCAAAACTTTTCTCAATCTTTCTTTGCTCCTCTACAGCGAGATTACATTTTCATTTGTCTGACTTGAGAGGTGAAGTACATCAACGATTTTTAGTGATTCACTCTTTTTTTTTTAAGTCCCGCTTTCCTTCTGTTCTCATCATCATGCCCACAATCTGTCTTCCTTTCTAGCTACCCAGTTCCCACCCTGCTTAAGTTGTCATTTGTTTGTGGCCAGCCTACGGACAAAACAAAACTCCGCCCCCTCTTTTAGGAAGTGGGTCATTTACAAAAACACTAAAATGTTCTCATTTTTATTTGTACCTGTTTTACAACTAACATTTTGTTACCTTTGATGCCGACATGTAAAAAAAAAAAAAAAATCCTGTCGTGGTTCGAAACCTCATATTCCCCACCCTCCCCTTTCAGTCAGATGGAAAAGGAGACCCAATCCCAACTATTCCTCACATTTTTTGCTACTTTGATCATAGTCTCTTTTTTTTTTTTTTTTTTTTTTTTTTTACTAGCCTCATGATTCCATTGTAAAAAAAAAAAATTCATATTATCAGGAGTTCATCATCTGCTCACACTAGCTGGGTTATCTTACAATATTTAATTTCCATTATTGCGATTTGCATTATCTTCATTTGATGTTTGATTTATATTTTGTGAGTTTGGGGACCGTTTTCTTGATCTTAGTTTCCACATGTTGAAAGTTGACTGGTAATGTGAAATCAATGCAGGTAATTTGCAAGAAGTTACAAACTTTCAAACATCACTTTTTCAAATTCATATTTTCTGAATTTGATGTTCAATTAAAAAAACAAAACATCCAAACTTTACTTTTTGTTCTCTTATTTGAAGTGCATTTAAAAGTAACAAAGGTTAAAAAAAATATTCATAATTTGTCTTTTTTAATTGTCCAAAATTTGAAATCTGTGTTTTATTTTTTTATTTATTTTTTTTTTTTTTCTCTCCACAAATTTATTTGGCTTCTGGTGTTTAACGATTTTTTTTTCTCCCCATAAAATCTCTTAACAAAAATGAAAACATTTGTGAGCAGTCTGATTTTGAAATTCAAGAGGGTTTTTATTTCATGTGACTAATTTCTCTAATTTTTTTATTTTTTTATTTCCACAATTTGCTTTAAAATTAATTTCACATATTTTGATGCCAGCTCCTGGTTTAGAATCAAGGCTAGGATGTTTCCTCACCCACCTGAGCACTACAATCTTAACCTGCTCAAGTCTAGAGTCATCCGTTATCTTCCCCTCCTATCCATATAAACTACCCCCTTATTGTAACCTTACCTTGAGTGGCCCCTAGGCCTTGTACAAGGTGAACATTACTGTTTAAAAAGAAAAACACTCTCTGTCCTTCATTTTCAAAACTTATTCCATTATTCAATTCTATCACAGATTCAAGGTCACTGCTTTCAATTAAGAATTTTTTAGGGCTTGAATGAACCAGCATTATGACATTATGGCTCATATGACTTCTAATTGAGTACTTTAATACTTTAGTACACTTAAGTTGAGTCTTAAAACTTGTCTCAAACTTCAAATTATCTAGTGTATATTATTGTATAAGACGACTGTAAACCTATTTACATCTCTAGTATTAAATTTTCTTTCAACTGTTTATATTTTTGTTTATAGAACAAGTTTTCATTATTAGAAATTCTTTTCTTACAATGAAAATTTATTATGCATTCTTTGGTCAAAACTTTGTTTCAAAACTTTTAATTTGCAGTCAAATCTGTTTAATTTGGTCATTCACAGAACTTAAATATGACTGATTTATAAGAATTTTTGGCACTACTTAAATAGGCTACTGGCTGACTCAGGGTGGGGCAGGAAATAATTTTTGTAGCTTGATGCTTTTTTTTTTAAACACGTTCCTAGGGCTGCAAAACTTATCAAAATATTGATTTATTAATTTAGAAGCTAGGTCAGGTCATATTGATCCCTAACTCTTACAGTGTCATGGGCCATAGCTTTTTTTACATACACTTTTTTTCTTTTTTTTTTTTTTTTTTTTTTTTGCGGGGGTACAAAAAAATTTCTCTTAAAGGACAAAAATTGACATGTATCAAAGAAATTATGCATTCATTAATTCTTCACTTCAGATATTTGTGCATGTGCCAAAAAAAAAAATATATGAATAAAGGTTTTTTAAAAAGTTAAAAGGTTAAAAATGTTCAGAAAATTAGAAATATATGCAGATATCACTGATGTTAGCACAATTTCAAACTTGACATTTATAAATAACAGCTCAGTGACTTAGTCTAAATCGAATCTCAGTAAAAGTCAAGGATTGATTTGATGCTGTATTGATATATTACTGGACCAGTACTAAATCGATAACAAATCAATATTTTTTTTTTTTTTTTATTCTGACAAGTGTCATAGTCTACGGGATTTCTAAATACTAACCTAGAATTTTTTTTTTTTTTTTTTTTCTTTTTAAGATATTACCCACATGTTTAACAGCATAAAAGGAAATTATTTTGTTTCATAACTATCCTTGATTTTATAAATCCTGGCTAGTCATGAAAGACACTCGTATCTACTATATATCCTTCTAATGAATTTGCTCTATAATTCTTTTTAGGTTTGGTTTAAGCTCTTGTCAGAATCTTACACCCTTGTAAGTCTACCATTTGGCTGTGTATTGAATATTGCTGCCACATCTGGTCTGATGTTTCTGTGTCTAGAGATTATTGACAAAAGCCAAAGAATCTGCATTATTAGTCCTGACCTGACATTTAATCACTCTCTTAACACCATGACTTCTCTGTACCTTTTCTATAATTATTTTCACAGTAACTGTTCTGATGAGTTTTCCTCTTTGGCACCTCAACTTTATGAATTTAAATGCACTACTAGATTGGCAATTAGGTCTCATCATTTTACAGTTGAAATTGATAGATGTAATCATACATTCTATGTTAATAATTTCTTCTCTCACTTCTCTTCTGGTTTCTTTCTTTCCAGTCGGCTTTGATCTTCAAAAATCTTAATGCAATGTCAGTTGTCATCTTCTGTCCTATTAAATCCTGTTAGTGGCTTTATCAGCTTACTTGGGGGGAAATGATATAAAAAGAAAAATTTGCTTTTCTCAAGCTTTGATTGAAAACCAGAATGAAGAGTCCTTGCAGAAGTATGATTTTTAAAAAAAAAAAATAAAAGCAAACCTACAATTCAAATTTTATAGTTCATGAAATTAGTATTCGGTATGAATAAAATAAATTTATTTTGTCAGTTATTGGGAATATGTTGGTTATATTTTTTAAATTAAATATCAAATTCTTTTGATAAAATATTTATCAATTGGCTATTTTATTTTCTCATATTAACCATATTTTAAATTATTACATATTTGATATTTAGATATAAGTGAGTTGAAAGTTCTCGGTAATACCCACTTTCCAAAAATCTGACCAAATGGAAATTATTTCAGAAACTTTTCTTGGTTTGGCTGAAAACTTGGCATCCTTCTATTTACATCAAAATAATTATTTGCAAATTATGTAAAAGCAAAATGAGGTAAAAAAATTTTTTTCATGAGCTTCATTTTAGTTATTTTTTTTTTTTTTTTTTTTTTTAAACTTTGTTTTTAGAACCAAAATTTTGTTTATAGAGATAGTGAATGAAACTATGCAAGAATTTGGCAGCTGTTAAAGCATCTGACATTAGACTGTTCTATGAAATGCTCTGTAGGAATTTTTTTTTTTTTTTTTTTTTTTAACATTTCAAGATACTGTATAAGTGGTATTAGTAAAAAAAAAAAATTTATATTTTTTACTCTTACTAAGGTCACAGACAGAAATTTGCTGGCTATTATTTTCTGATTGGGGGAAAATTGGTTATAAAGTGATGGAAAATACTTTATCAAAGAGAAAGCTGTAAAACAAGAATAGGTGTATATAATTTTCTAAAAATTATTTAAACTAAAATAACTACTTCCAATGTTACATTTTTTTTTTCTTTGGTCCATCTTTTAATTAAATTTTAACCTCTTTGTTATATCTCTGGGGTTGTGTAACCTTTCAATTCTGATCTTTATCAGTTTAATACTTGCACTTCAATGTTTTTATTTGTGAAATATACTACATGCCAATAAAATTTTAAATATATTCAATTAATTTTAAAGCTCATGTAAATGTTAGTAAAAAGGAGTATATCAAATACAAAAGAAATGTCTTCAGTTTTGACTGACTTGTTTATTTTGATACCATGTGCATCAAAACCTTGCCAATCATGACTTTGCACACGTTGATTCTTTTTCTGTGAATTGCTGTGACTTCAATTTAGTGTAGTCTTTCCCCTTGACTGGCTGTCACCCAGACCTAGAACCTAGTCTAATTTTATATTTAACCCATAGCTGGCTGGGAAAAGAAATGGATATGTTAATGACAAAAAGTAAAATACAACAGATTTTTATTTTATTATTATTATTATTATAATGACAATAACAAAATCAATAAAACTTATATATAACTGAAAAGTTATTTTCCCAATGATAGCAAATTTGTGGACACAGATGGGAAAGTATTTTCTTTCAGGTTGAAATAAGATCTGTTAATGTTTAGATGGTTTTAGCAGTTCAGCATTTTCTAGCAAGATTATGTGATTTGATAAATGTATATCAGCAATTCTCTCTTTGAACAAGTGGTTTGTATTTTGGATAACTTAAAATGAGTATGACTCCATACTACTTAATGTAGAAAGGTAATATTTTTCACTTGCATTTTGCTTCAACCCCTTCTCCAGCAGTATTGATTATAAATTAGATTTTGATCATGTAACTGATTGATAAGATGCAATTTAATTCCTTTTTTTGAATTATGATTTTAATTTTTTCATTTTATCTCTTATGATCAATAAAATCTTGTACCATTTTTACTTCTAACCTGCTGAAAGTAGATATTCTTAACTCTTGTATTATAGATTTCTACAAGTGCAGACTTGAAGAAAGAGCTTATTTTTACCTTAGCAAATGTAGAGAAGTGGCAAACTGTACAAGCCTTGTACCTAAAATAATTTTTAGCTCAGTATTTTATCAGTTATACTGGAAATTCATGAATTTTTATTTTTAATCTATCATAATATCCAAAGGTTTTTATATTAAATGTCCTTTTGGGGAAATTTTTGATGAGGAAGTATGAGTGGTTTTAAAAAAAAAAGTAAGCAGAATTAAAATATTCAGCTTCAAGAGATCTGCACAGAATAATATCCTAGTGGTTTAAATCATTGTTTCATCAATTTGACATATTCATTGTGAATTCAATCTCCAGGCTGGGCAGACTTTGTGGACATGAAGCAAGCAATAACTGAACAATACTAAATAAGAACTAGATTGTCCCTAGATAATCAAGAATAATCTACCCCCTCCCATAGATAAAATAACGGACTCAGTTCAAAATTCCCTTAATGTTACCTGGATCGACAAGCACCTGATGAAAGTCAGAAGGGCAAAAATGGCAAAAAAGTTGTGATAATAAGATATGAAAACAATTGTCTGCATGTAAATAATCTAAAAGTTTTAAAATTCTCGGCTAGATTTTTTTTTTTCTTTTTGTAAAATAAAGTAGATCAACTGCTTTTGATTAAACTGTTATATACCTGTTTAGAAAATAAGATTTGTTGTAGATCTACACATGACCGATGTGCAGTGGTATATCTAGCCAGAAATGAACTGGGAATTGTTAAAGCCATAATTTACCTTCTGAAAAAAAAAAAAAAAAAGAAAAATCAATATTGAACATCAAGCAAGATCCAGTTGAAGTTCTGCTTAATTTTATAATGTAGGGAGGAAAGTTAGTAGCGAAAGAAATTTTTGTTTCCACCTTTTTATATAAATGAGTTTCATTAAAGGTGGATTTAATGATAGGACAAAAAAAAAATAGGAATGATAGTTTAACCAAAATTAATTATTGAAAAAAAAAATTATAAACTTATTTTATTATATAGTGGTTTATTGTAATGGTTGTCTTTGTTTCACTTATCATAAATGGCATGACAAGGATGAAGCAACCAAAAAAAAAAAATGAACACTGGATTTAGAACAAATTATCCCACATGGATTAAAGCAAAAGTTCAGTTTCAAATTCTAAGAATGTTGTCAAATGCATCAATTACCTAAATAAGGCTAAAATGTACTGCTATTAAAATATGACTAACAATCAAAATTAGGACAAGACTTTAAATAAATCCAGATATAATAATTCTACATTGCAAATTAAGACAGACAAATTTTTTTATTTGTTTATTATAGAATTTTTTTTTTTTTTTTTTTTTGCTTTTCTCTCTCCTTTTTCCTTTGCCTTTTTTCTCTCCTTATTTCCCCATTTTTTTTCTTGTTTTTTCTTTTAGCTTTCCCCCCCTTTTCTGCTTTTTCATTTGACTCGCATTAAATGTATAGTAATAGAACGTCTCAATACAACACTTGGCATTAAATAAGATTTTTTGGATGTTAGTCCTGTGCCTATTCATATGCTAGTAAATGTATTTATAAATGAAATATAAGACAAAAACACACAGTGTGTAACCTCAAAAGAAAGCTTCTTACTATGTTTCAGGTGTGTCTGTATTCCAGCATCTCATCAAAACATTGTCAATATATTTAAACAAAAAAGATTTTTTAAATTAGCTGGTTTATACTTTTATACTATTAACTGATTCATTTTTATTTATTTAGAGCAATTATTAAAGAGTTGTTTGTTTTGTTTTTTTTTTTAAAGTGGAGGCAACTTTTTGAAGAAAGTATTTTTACAATATGATACAATTGTAATAAGTATGTAGGAAGTATTCACATATTATGATGTGAACAATGAAATAATTTTTTTATAATAATTAAAATTTCTGTAATGTACATGTTGATGAGTATTACAATATATTAGGTGGTGCAAAAAAAACCTTTTAAAACCAGCTACTTGAAAGGAGGATATCTGGGCTTAGAATAAAGTTTATTAATTGAAATAAGAACCCTTTAACTCTATGCATTGTAGCTAACAAACAAATCTTCAGTCAGAATGTAAATAGCTTTTATGGTTCCAAGATTGCTTATGAGAATAGAACAGTTTATCTTAATTTACAATATTCCTCTTTTTACTTACAATACTTTGGTTTCTTTAGTGGTCAGCCATTTTGATATTGATTAAACAGAATGATGAAGCAAAAACAAATGTTTCAATAAATATTAGCTGGAATTGTCTATGCATGTTTTAATGATATTGGAGAATGTATTTAATTTACTAGTTTAGCCAACTTGTAAAATAAAATGACTATATAGTAAGTCTTTAACATTTATAAGGAAGTCTTTACAAGTTTTATTTCTTTTATATATATATATATATATATATATATATATATATATCTGCTCTACTCTGTATTGAGCACTCTTTTAAGAATAATAATTGTTGATTATTGGAATTTACTCTGTATACACCAATCCTATACTTGGAGATATATATATATAAAAAAATTATAATAAAAAGAAAGAACAGTAAGATATATAATTCGGTGTTCTTATTGATATTTTTTATTTTTACAAAAACAGTGCTCAATATAAATTTACAGAACATAAATATTACAAATTAACTGATTTAAAATATGGTTTCTTCACGACACATTAATAACCATGTTTCAAAAACCGAAGCTATATATATATATATATATTTATATTATTTTAGAACATTTTTATGTTTCTACGTTCTTTTCATAGATACAAATATTTAAGTAAAATAACGTATAAACATAAATGTCTTAAAATAATTGTTGGACTTTGTCCATTTCATGATGTGTGAATTCTATCATATATATATTACCTGAAAAGAAAATAACTGTATTATGTACATATAGATTAGCAGTTCTTCCAAGGATTAATGTCGTATCTGCATACTCTGGCTAACTGTGCAAGTTAATTTCATCCTAAACCTGCTCAAGCAAAAAAACAACTCACATAGTAGATGTTACTTGCCTGGTTACCTCCAGGTCAAACATTCCAATAAAAATTTGTTAACCATTACCCCATGGTGAGGCACCACATATTAGTCACATATAATAATTAAGACACTTTGATATGATATAATGGTTAACAGGCTTGTCTCACTAGATCAATTTATGACTGAGTAGTGAGTTGAATCTCCACTGAGTGCTCCATACTTTTGGCCTTGTCCCACATCTAAGGTATGCTTAGTAAATCACTATATGGTAGTATACTAATATCACTATTTACAGGTAATAATATTTGTTTAACGTGCAATTACTCATTTACTTAAACAAAATAAAGTGGGAAAATTATTCATTCAATTTAAATAAACTCCGCTGGATTCTATACATTTATTCTACTTTGCTTCATTCTATTTCTTCATTTTTTTTTATTTTTTTGCATAAAGAGGTAATCCCTAGGAGAAAAGTTGAATGCAATAAAATTTCCATCTTCAATTCATTCAACTTTATTAATATCATTTTTGTAACCTTAAGGCAAGTGTAATCCTTCAGTAAAATGGTCTTTCTACTCATCAATATGTTTGAGCCTTGAATGCCCTGTTTGTTCCTGCTGGTCTAAATATTAGGGTGTATCAAAATGGGGAAGCCTCTCCCTACATGTTTTGGAATCCCAGTGCAAAGCTCTACATATATCTTTTGGTGATTCTAGTTCATCTGAAAGTTTTTGGATTCTGGTAGTCATGTTCTCCTCTACTTTGTGCTTTTTAAGCATCATTACCACAAGTGACATCTTTATTTTAAGAGACATCACTACCCCACCCCACTTTGGGTAGAATGGTCAGATAGTTATTCATTTCCTTCTATTTGCAGAATTCTGTGAGCAACCTCTATGGCTTTGAAGTCCAGTTTAAAAAATTGTTAGAATTTTTATCTGTTATTATAACATCTATAAAATAAAAATGTTGCTTAATTGAGGATATTACGAAATAATTAATGTTAAAAATACCAATGAAAAATTTTTTTTTTTCTTTCTGTTTTAAGCTTTTGATGAATCTTAAGTTAATACTTGAATACACTTCTTGCTAGTTCCACAACTATAAAATATGTATAGGAAATCCTCTATTTTCTTGTTAAATATTTGAGCTTAACAACTTTAACAGAATATTACAATAGCAATCATGAATATTAATGCAGGACATTATTTAAAGAAGTAAGAGGGTAAAAATGTAAAAGAATAAATTGACAAGGTTTTCAATTTCATTGAAGCAGATGTTAAACAAATGTGAGTGTTATGCTCCCTCTATCTTTTCTTTCCTTTTTCTTTCTTTCATTCTTTCTTTCTTTCCCTGAAACCAAACAGTGCCTCTGATATATTTGCTATATCTGTCTATCCTCACAATCAAACAGGAATGGTCCATTGTTTATCTGAAGTGGTGGCAGAGCATAACATACTAAGGAAGAAGCAGAATTATGATTTCATTGGAGTTTTTACATGAAATTTATTTTGGTGTAAAGAAAAGTAAACATTTTGGACTACTCTAATATTTGAAGGAAGCTATCATGTATTAAACCATTCTTATTTCACCAAGTACACATAATCTTTTAGAGATGATAGCACAGTTCTCATTAATGTTTCAGCTTCACATCTATTCACTCAGCAGATTTTTAGTTATTCTACAAAATTCATTTTTTTCACAAGTGATCAATATGAAACCTAGGTTTCATATCACTGAACATTGATTTCTATATTACTATTACTATCAAGTGTGATGAAACTTGTACAAATTAAAGTCTGAAAGTTATGATTTTATGTAAAATTACAGCTGTATAGGCTTTATGTCAAGCTTATATGAATGAAATTAAGGTTCAAAAGACAGATTTTTTGTGTCATTGGCTAACATTGTATTAGTACAGAACATGTGTATTCTGTGTATAAAGAAATGTGCACTTTTGACTTTCAGTTAAATGCAGCTACCCCCATTTGTCAGAGATTAAAAATGATTACACTTTTTTAATTTTGTAGCTTTTTATTATGAAGGTAATTTAAATGTCCATATAAGTAACTTGATCTTTGTTGGTCATTTTTATTTATTTATACAGCAATCTTTTGTGCTTTACACAAAATACCTTGCTGTGAATTTATAGACTTCCATATTGTCCTAGAAGTTCCTCTACTGTATTGGTTCACTGTACATACTACTTCTATATTCATTTGATTTTGTCAATTTTTCATTGATTTACATGAAAACATTGAATTCACAGAAGATTGGAATACATTTATATCAATCCTGATTTGTTATTAAATGCTTTTAACAAAGACAAGTGTGTATGTATGAGATATATACACACACACACACACACACACACACACACACTGATTTTAAAGTGATGATTTATCTTATGTGCTTGTTGTCTGTTCAGCTCTTGTAACATGTAAATGGCATACCAAACCTATCTGAAGCAATTGGTATCTCTGTCATATCTTGAAAAATGTATCAGTGTCACTACCAGAATATTAATCTCCAATGTGTGAGTCACTTCATCAGAATAGGGACTAGGATGCAAAAACAGTTTCAGTATGGGGAGTGGGAAGTGTCCACCTCATAAACTTAAGATGAGATTTAAGGTTTGCATAAGAAAGACCAAAGGCACTTTACTAACTTTTCAAAAACATTGTGTGTTATATATAGGTACCTCCACAAAATCGCTAAAAAAGGAGCATAGCTTGATTTAAAAAAAAAAAAAAAAAAAAAAAAAGACGCCAACCTTGCCGAAAACAAAATTTCATTGTCTAAATGCTTGTTATTATTAAGAGGAAAGACCAAAGTTTTTTTTAATTATTTTTAAAAATTTTTCCTTCTTTTTAGAACATGCTAAATTTTGATTAACAAAACAAAAAAAAACCTTGTTTCTATTTGTATCAGCGGAACTAGTAAATGACATAGACAATTTTTAGCACGTTTTTGGTATGACACACATTAAATTGAAAAATCGTGCAAAAATAGAAATAATTGTTGGATGTTAATGAAACTTTCAGGAACTATTCACAGATGATCGAAATTATTATAAATGTTTTTTTTTTTTTTTTTTTATTAAAGTCATGGTAGAAATATTTTAAAAAAAATATTTAACCCAATAACTAATTTTATGAAAACGCTAGAAATTCAATAGCATCGGGTTTAGTGATTACAATAATTAAAAGCACAGGGCTTTGAGGAATGCAAATCTTTTTTTTTTTTTTTTTTTAATTGGAGCCAACGTAAAATCAGCTCTGAATTGTAACATACAAAACTCAATAAAACAAAGATATTATTTAATTTCAAATGCTTTTTATTTGCTTTTAGTTGTTTTTATGAATATGTACAATATTTTCTGAAAGCAAAAAATTTTTTTCGATGAAAAATGAATTTTTAATACAATTATTTGTTATTTCTTTAATTATAATAGATTTTACATTTAAGTTGTTAAAATATTATAAAATTAGTTAAAAGCCGCATCGGCTTTCCTAAGTGTCCTTATGAGATAGATCTGTTTTTAGCGCGTTATAAATTGTATCATTTTGACTAATCAGAAGATCCACAGTAATTAAGAAACGTAATTTTGTGCTTATAACCGGGCTGTAATTATAAAGTACGGAAGACCAACCAGAATATAATTAAGTTGCGTTATTTGAGTTAAGCATTGTTCTCCGCTGTTAAGGCCTTTACTTTTGCAAAATATGTGTGGAGAAGTTAATTTGATTTTTCAATTTCAACTGAGAAGGGTACCTACAAGTATCAGTAACATCTTATGAAATTTATATGATCTTATTTTTATATTAATCTCAGTTATGCCATTTTTCCATAAATGAAATATCAAATTTAATAAAATGAATGCAAATACAAATAACAGTAAAAGGTAATAAATGTACATAAAGTTATAGTATTTTATGTACAGTTCTGATAAAATTTCATAAGAAAGGTACCTATAAATTAATTAGATACCTTTCTTAGGAAATATGAAATTTAATGTCACTCTTAAGTCTTATTTTAATTTCTTTATAATATATTTTCCATAAAGCATCATAAACGTAAAGGTGAAAGCTAAGTACAAAAAAAAAAAAAAATTTAGACCGCTGAAAGTTTTCGTTAAGAATAATGAGGTAAATAATTTGTTCACTTAAATGTAAATTATTTCACTTTTCTCCTTCCGTAGAACAAATTAGCCTCATGGAATTAGTAAGTATGTCGTTCATCTCCTGTCAAGAGACGCGAAAGTTTATGACCTGCTTTGTTTTATTTTCAAATTACATCTTTTTGGCACAAAAGCTAAGCTAAGTTAAGTTTGGTTCAAAATATTTTAAATAAATATTATAATTTCTGATTTTCTTAAGATAAGTTTTGAAAAAATGATAATTGATATTTAAAAGAATTTCAAAGTGAGATTTCCAGTTTTTTTTTTTTTTTTTTTTTTTTTTTTTAATGGAAAAAAAAACTAGATTTTTAACAAATTTCGGATGTGCTAGGAACAATTAAAAAATGGAAAAAAATACCCCAAAAATACTTTGATCTTTGCTCTTAATAATAACACATTTAGACGATAAAATTTTGTTTTCGTCAAGTTTGGCGTCTTTTTCATCATGCTGTACTCTTTTTTTAGCAATCTCGTGGAGGTACCTAATATATATATATATATATATATATATATATGTGTGTGTAAAAAAAAAAAAAAAAAAAAAAATATATAGGAAAGAACTTGTTAGGTAAATAATCCAAAGTTCTTTCGTATTTTTGTTATTATTTTTAAATATAGTGCTCGATACAAAAGTAGAGCATAAATATAATTATTTAAAAATATGATTCCAACGCTACATAAGAGTTCTCGTGTTTCAAAACAAGAGCCGAAAACTTCAATATAATTATTTGAATTAAATTGAATTAAAGTACTAAGCTCTGTTCCATCTTCAAGTGAAATTTTTTTTGGAATAACTTATTCCTAAAATTTACGCGTTTTATAAGTATATTCATTATTGAAATTAAAATTACTATGGTAACAGCTAGAGCAATTGTTTAAAGAAAAGGGGCATAAGGGTTAATAACTTGTATCAATATCTGTTACATTCACATACCAACCTTATAAAAAAACCTAATACTAACCCCTTATATCTACACCCGAAGTCAAACCACCCTCCATCCATAATTAAACATATACCCTCATCAATAGAGAATAGAATCAGCATTAACTCTGCTAATAAAGAAATATTCCAACAACACAGTAATTTTTATAATGCAGCCCTAAAAAATAGTGGATATAAAAATGCTAACATCAATTATAGAAACAATTGTAATAACGTGGGGGGGGGAATAGGAAAAGAAAAATCATTTGGTATACCCCTCCGTTCAACCAAATGGTTAGTATTAAGCTAGGACAGAAATTCCTAGCTTTAATTGAAAAACACTTTCTTACCAATAGTAGACTTAGTAAAATATTTAATAAAAACACCCTAAAATTAAGTTACAGCTGCACTGAAAATCTAGAAAGTATAATAAAAAAACACAATAATAAAATCCTGAATAAACCCCCATGCCAGAATAATATTAATAAAAACCCTACACTTAAATTAGACAAAAATAGTGAAAAATTATGATTGTAGAAACCCAGAAGACTGCCCATTGGATAATAAATGCCACGTAAAATCTGTGGTATACCAATGTAATATTATCTCATCCATTGAGAGTCCTAATACTAATATAATATACATTGGGTCTACGAAAAATGAATTTAAAACCAGATGGAGGCAGCATAAGTGCTCCTTCAACAATATAAATAAAAGAAATCAGACATCTCTATCTAAATATTTTTGGCATTTGAAGGAAATGAATAAAACACCAAAAGTAAAATGGAAAATTATAAACAAAACTAGAACTTGTAAAACTTGGGATGACCCATGTCCTTTATGCCTACATGAAAAACTACACATTATTAAGTTTCTAAATAATAAAAATCTATTAAACAATAGACATGAGTTAACGCTTTTTTGCCGACATCATCAAATATTCACATTGAATAATTAGCATAAAAACAAACAAACAATAAAATAATTTTTAAATTCCATGGTCTAAATAGATAGTTTAAATGCCCTACAAAAAAAAAAATAACCCTTTATGAAGTCGTCAAAAAAAAACAAATGTTGGCGACTTACGACAGTTTTTTTTATATACACCAAACCCTTTCAGAAAAAAATAAAAAAAATAAATAAATCTCCATAGACACTTAACCAGACTAGACGATGTCATCTTCCACTTTAAATTTAGAAACCCCTACCTTACCCTGACTTGACATCTGTGAATGTAACTGAGATATTGATACAAATTATTAACCCTTATGCCCCTTTTCTTTAAACAATTGCTCTAGCTGTTACCATAGTAATTTTAATTTCAATAATGAATATACTTATAAAACACATAAATTTCAGGAATAAGTTATTCCAAAAAAAATTTTGCTTGAAGATGGAACAGAGCTTAGTACTTAAATTCAATTTAATTCAAATAATTATATTGAAGTTTTCGGCTCTTATTTTGAAACATGAGAACTCTTATGTAGCATTGGAATCATATTTTTAAATAAATAATCATATATATATATATATATATATATATATATATATATATATATATATATATATATATATATATATATATATACAGTTTTTATTTTGTTTTTTGTGTGTGTAATACTTTTCTATCTTTCTTTTTTTCATCATTATTTTTCTGATGATGTCAAAAGAATAATGATTCAATGAGAAGTAGAATGTTATTTGTTTAATATTCAGGGAATATTGGACATATGCAAGAGAATATTTGTATATCTTATAAATGCAATGAAATTGTAAAATTACTTAAATGTTATTTGCATTGTTCAGACTCTTTATTGTCATATTCACAACATTTCAGCTGTTGTACACTTCAGCCTTCTTCAGGTTAATTTCAAACTGAGCCTTTTATTTCATCCACCGGATAGATTTCATCTGGGATGGATTGTTCTAATTCCACATGTCATGCCTCTTCCAGATGTCCTTGTTATCTCCCTTTAACTCAGCTCTGTTTTTGTTCATTGATATTGAACACACAACCCTTTGGGTCAAGTCATGGGATCCAACCAACACATTTATCCACTGGGCTATGTGTCCTTGAGAACAATGTAAATAATGAAAATAATTACAAAACCTCATCTCAGAAATATAGACAGATATTTAAATATTGCTCTTCTTTTTTTTTTTTTTTTTTTTTTTTTTTTTTAGCCAAGTAAACTTGTTCATGGAATAAAAACCTCAGTTGTTTTTGAAAAAATGTTAAATACATCAAGCTTAAAATCAACAATTTCATGCTGAGCAATTTAAACTATGCTATGATAAATTTAAAGTAACCTAGCATTATAAATTTGATTTAATTTTTTTCCTGTTAGATTCAATACTGAATAAATTGCCAACATAAGCCTTTATCCCAAATTGGGTCTGGACTATGCAATGTCATTATTAGTAAGATTGAAATTGTAATCTCCTTGCATATGTCTCTATATTGTCAATTGCAATATCTGTTCTATTTACTCAGTACACATTTACAAGTTTTTTGTTTTTGGTTTGAATTTTAATTTATAGCCAATTCCCTTTCTACGATATTTAATCCATTGTTTATTGAACAATATCTATCTGACTGTTGAAAAATCTCCTGAGTCACAGATGACACTTAAGTTTAACCTACAACTGACCCACTTCAGCTTCACACACACACACACACACATATACATACATATATATATATATATATATATATATATATATATATATATATATATATATATATTAATGGACTGTAAACAGCTGAAGTAGATGTTAACTTGTCACTGAATACTGCTACATAAGTAAAAATTATTGCCATTCTTGATTTGTTGCTTTTACTGCTGTTATTCTGGCTCTATTTATTTTTTGCAAAGTGGCAATCATAGTTCAACATAGTTGTATTTGTAACAAATCTTATTAGCATTAATACTAACAGTAATTGTTAAATCGCTAAAGATATCCCTCTAGACATGAGACATGTCCTTTGGTTCATCCAATCTTTATTGGTATATTTTTATTCCAAATTATGTTTGAATAAATAAAATTTAACTTTTTTTTACTATCAGCCACCTCTTGCATATATATATATATATATATATATATATATATATATATATGAAAAGTGTATATAATTATAAATAAATATATATATATGTATAATTATTTATATATTATATGCATGGTACTTATTAGAAAGCTCAATATCAGAGATAGAGCTAACATATTTAGTTGGATAGATGTGAGTTTGTGACCCTGGGTTTCACGCTTTTAGCGATCGTCATCAACCTAGGGTCACAAACTCACATCTATCCTGAAAAAATATATATATATATATATATATATATATATATATATATTTATTAGTGCTGTCCAAGATTTTGCAGCCTGTGGGCTGCAGTATCTCTATTTTACAAAAATAATGATAAACTATATACACTGGAAACTCAATTTAACAGACTAATAGTGGGGAGGGTAATATGTTAAAGCCATTAATTTGAAGCACTTTTTTGTGGCCTAAAAAAAACCCAAGTAAAATACAAAATTACTGTAAATAAATGTAAATATAGGATATGTATGTGTGTTTTATTTTTAAGTTACTATATAGAAACTTAAAATAAATTATACAGAGAGAGATGCTGTGTATGAGATGATGTATATGTGTACATGATGAGCTGTCAAGTAAACAACAGTGGCTATTCCCAGAACTACTAGTCTCTGTCTGTTTATTGCACCAGTAAACAACAGTGACCAATTCTGGAATTAATGGACTTTGCTTGCCATGCACAAAATCTGTGAATTTTGTCCATTAATTCCTGAGTCTGTTCATTCCAGGACCGTTAATTCAAGGTTTTACTGTATATATATATATATATATATATATATATATATATATATATTTTTTTTTATATTTTATAATTTTTTTTTTTTAAATTAAAAGGAATTTCCAATTTTTTTATTTTATTTTATTTTTATTTTTTTTTTTTTCATTATAATTCCAAAATGAATTATATGCATGAAAGTGATGATACAATACAAAGTTTTTTGTTTAATAAAAAAAAAAACACTACAATTAATAAGACATTTGGTCTCAAATTAATATTACCAAACGTTGAATTGTTGGCTGTTCTCATGAAGTATTGTAAATATTCATCAGTCAATCATAATTTTTTTTTTTTTTTTTTTTTTTTTATTTATTTATTTTACTTTGACTGAAAATTCACAATTTTAAGTAAAGGTATTACGTGCCATTTACTTTGACTCAAAACTGTCTTATTTGGATGTAAACTATTTAATGAGAATTTATATAACAGTAAAATGAGGACCTACTTTTAAAATAGTTTGATTAAATAATTTTTTAGTGTGTATATAAATGTATATATTTTTTGAATTACACTAATTTTGGCATAATATCAGAATCATGAAGCATTGTGTGTGGAATGAACTCACTAACAGTAAGCAGGGCTAGATTATGACCTTTTTGCTCCCCTAAGCTAATGAAATTATGGGGCCATCCTCTAACTCACCTGCACCCATCTCAAATATTTTTTAATCATATATTTTAGTTACATTTACATAGCTTGAAGTCAACCTATTGTAAATTCTTTAAATAAACTAGAATAGCTATCTTCTGTCTGTCTATAAAAAAATTCACTAAGAAATACTACTATTTTATAAACCAAATTAATACATATTTTAACACAACAGTAGTAAAAAAATTTTTTTTTTTTATTTATAGCAGCATTATAACAATAAAAATGAATATAAGTTGATATAATTTCAGTTTATAAAACAATTTAGCAATTATAACACCTAGAAAATTAAAATCATTGGTTTATAACAGTTTGAGGTAGCCCTAGGCTGCAGCCTATATTAGCCTAAAGGACAATCTGGTTCTGATTGTAATGCTATTCATCACCCTATGGCATGATCTCACATATGCACAAGAAAAGAAAGGAAGAAGGCAAAAAATAATATAAAGCAAGCAAACAATATATACAAGGCAAAGCAACAATAATATGGCAAAAAGTTCGCAAATTAAGAATTGGTGTTGATACATAAAACAAACGCGGTGTTCTGACTTCAAGACTAGAAAGATTGGGACTGAGTCAGATGAAACTGTGAACCAGCCTATTTTATTGGTTGGGGGGGGGGGGAATTCTAGCATGCATTTGTGTGCTTCTGCCTATGAAAGTGAAGGGGAAAGTGTTTTGCAATCATTCCTATATGAGATTGAATTCACAGTTATTATTGGTTTCAATCTCTTGTGTAATACAGACTTAAACTCAATAGAAACAGAGCAAGTTATTACTTGCCCTGTTTCTATTGAGTTTAAGTACTAAACAGTACTAAATAAGGACAAGATATCCTTAGACCATCTATTTTTATAGATCAGTTAAAAATTCCCTGGAGAAGGCTACTGAGTGTAATGGCTGAAATGTTAATAATGTTGTCTATATTCTTTTTTTTTTTTTTTTTTTTTTTTTTTTTTTTTTTTTTTTTTCTCTCTCTCTCTCTCTCTCTGCACATTTCTCATTGATTCATTCATCATTTGTTCACTTGCATTTATTTCTAATAACTTTGCTAATTCCTTTGCATTATTCTGTCTCTTTTTCATTAGCTTGAGAATTTCATCTGTCATCCCCTTCTTTCTTGTCACACTTCCCTTGGGATGACCCCCCCCATTATCACTAGTGCTTCATTTAAAATGTTCCACTTTCAGTTACTGACCTCTTCTAAAGTTTTAAATTTGTTCGTACCATCATCTGCATATTTTTATTTTGAAATTAAGTCATTGTGGAGTTTGTTTTAGTTCAGGCATTACTTCAAGTTCTTTATGTCAATATGCATTAGGTAGAAATTTGTTTTGTAAGACAAGATGTACTGAAAAGTAAAAAAAGCCTGTTTTAGTTATTGCCAACTTGAGTTTAGTGAAAGTAAGATAAGAACATTTATATTGCTTTAGCCTTACTTATACGTCTTTATAAGTTTCATATTGCGTGCTGTAGACCCTCACACACACACACAATGCCAAATCAGAATTTTATGCAATGGCACACACACACATATATATATATATATATAATATATATATATATATATATATATATGTATGTCTGTGTGTGAGCCCAAAGCTTAGATTAACAACCAATATAATAAAATATCCGAATGTTGAATAGATTTTGTCTTTATTTTCTCTTGAAAATAAAGCCATTATATGATGCTTGGAAAGGCTTGTGATTAAACATGACATTCATTATCCATTATATTTAATATATATTTGAACAATGATCTGCTGCCCATATATAGTAAATTCTAGTTAAAAAATGCTGCAGCATTAAATGATCCCAACACCAAGAAATTTCAATGGAACCTCCTCTAACAACAAATAAGCACGTCCACACAAGAATTATAACAGTTCAACACTGAAATTGTACATATTAAAAGAATCTTACCATCTTCTACCACAACTAAAAAATTCAAGGAAATATTGGATTTATTACATAATACAACACAAAAGGAAAATGAATCTCATAAACGAGTCATCCCAAAAAAGGTAAACAAATTATGTAATGTAAAAATACTTCTATCAAACAGCAACAACAACTTCATTAACCTATCGGATTACCAACTCACCCAAATAAATATCCAAATGCTGGAAATTTTTTGTCTTTATTTTCTCTTGAAACTAAAACCATTATACAACTTGGAAAGGCTCATGATAAAACATAATAGATATTCATTGTCTGTTATATTTAACATTTTATGTTTGAACAATGATCTGCTGCCCCTATTATATATATATATATATATATATATATGAAATCACTACAAGTATAAAGTTTGAACCCCAACTGGAATTGGAACTTGGCTCTCTGGTTAACAATTATAAGGCATTATCCATTACATTATCCACACATCTGAGCTTACAGCACTTGACATTCCCAAACAGTCACCCATCTAGGTACTGACCAGACTTGATGTTGTTTAACTTTGTTGATTATATGGCAACTACTGTTTCAATGTGATATGACCATAAACAGGAGTGGAAGTGTTAATCTGGATTAATAAAGTTCGGATTAGATTAGTTTCTTGTCATATTTATAATATTATTATATAAGACCATTTCTTACCCCAGACACACACAAATGATTAAAAAAATCTCTTGGGTTTTATATATGAAATGGAGATACTGTTTTTTTTGTTTTTGTTTTTTTTTCTTTTTCCCTAGACACTGTTCTACTAACAGTTGTACCTAGCCTAATTGTAATACTACAATATTCAATGTAAATAAGGCAAGAGAAGTCTCGTATACCATTAAATATGTTATTAACTGAAACATCTGTTAGTGTTTTTGTTATTCTTTTGTTGTCAATTCCATAAACACTGAATTTGTACTAAATTAACCAGTAAGTGTAATATCTGATTAAAATATATGTATTCATTACAGTGAGCATATGGATCTGATTAAAGTATTATTTTGTGACATGATATCATGGGTAGTATTTATTAAACAAATACATGACATATAATGTAATCATTATAGTGAGCATATGGAACTCTTGGTTTTTTGCTTCCTAGTCAACTTTGATCTTGAAAAATTTAAATGCAATATCAATTGTTATCTTCTACCTTTTTTTAGTTCCTGGTCTTTTGTTGTTTTCACTCCTTAATGTTTCTATTTTTCACATATTTATCCACACTTGGTAACCCCATGCATCTTAGTGGCTCCATTGCCTTACTTGGGGTGAAATGATTAAATAAAAACAAAAAAAAATTGGTAAATGCTTAAAGGAAGTAAGCAGTTGCTAATAATTTGACTAAACTTCAGAGATTTGAAAGTACAAAAATATATGTGCTGGACTCCCCCACCCCCAAGAAGAATTTGTAATAGCCCACTTTTAATAATTATATTCTATATTACATTATCCTATCAAAACAAAGAACAGGAATGAATGGAAATCACCATAGTAACTACAGAATCTTGCAATTTTTTATTGAAAATTTCTTTGTGCAAGTTTCTGTATATTGTGAAGTGAAAATCAGTTTTAAAACAGGTAATTATTAGTAATCAGGAATGAATGCAAGTATTAGTGAGAGAATAGGGTTATTATTTTTAGAAATAGTTTATCTATGCCATTAAAAATGACAGCATAGATGAAATTATATTAAGTCCTTACTATTATTAGGTTTTTCCTTTGTGAGACTTTATATTTTCCAATTATTATTATTGTTATTTTATTTCCTTTGATTTCTGGTGTATACTAATGTCTTTTTGGGTCCCAAACAGAGAAATGGCATAACATTTATTCTTGGTTATATTTTTCCATTCTTGTAGAGGTTTATCCTTCCTTCCTTCATTCTTTTTGATCCATCCTGCATTAGGATTATATATTCTTTTGGGCTGCTTGAAATATTCTCCCCAACTTTTTGCACTTCTTCAATAGATGGTGGTGTTTTGACTTCTAGAACTGCTTTTCTAATTTCCCTGTAAAACTTCTAGAGGTCTGTTTGGAATATATTTTTTTGTCAATAGAACTTAAAATGCTTTTCATATTGTCTTGTTCTCTGAGCCTTTAATTGCAGTTTCTGTTTAAGTATTTCCTTGATGGGTGAAATTTCATTTAATAATTTCATTTTTATATTTCCAGTTGATCTTCCTGCATTTGTGTTGAAACATGGGTTCCTTTTGATCTCATTTAGTGTCGATTAATTCATGTCTGATTTCCTCTATTTCTGGCTTTAATTTTGCCTTCCAAGCTGGTTCTTTTTGTCTGATCTCTTATTCTTATCATCACAGTAGGTACCCCCGCTTTTTCACTGAAAAAACAGCATAGCATGATGAAAAAAAAGGCCCCAAACATAATAAAAACGGTTTTAATATCAAAATGTTTATTAAGAGGAAAGACCAAAGTATTTTTTATTTTCTTAATTTTTTTTTTTTTAATCCTTTCTTTAACACATTCAAAATTTTGGTTAAAAGTTTTTTTTTTCTTTCCAGGTAAAAAAAATTGATTTTTTTTTTTTTTTTTTTTTTTTTTGCAAGAATTCTTGCAAAAAAATCGAATAATTGTCAAATTTTGATTAAACTTTCAGGACATATTCACAAATGATATATATATATATATATATATATATATATATATATATATATATAAAATCTTTGAAAATATTTTTTACATATGTTCCCCACCCCATAATTTTATTCAATTTTCATCTGTTAAAAGCAGGACTCCTTGGAGAATGTAAATCTATAATTTTTTTTTTTTTTTTTTTTTTTTTTTTTCAGACTACTACTCATTTCCCAAAAATCTGCTCTGAATCATAAAATAAAAAATGCAGCAAGACTGACATTTAAATAGAAAATCATTTAATTGCTTTTGAGATTTATTAAGGAGACTATTAAGAAAAAGATTTTTTGGTGAATAATGAATTTTTGCAAGAATTATCTTTTTTGTTTTTTTCTTTTTGTTTTTTTTTTTTTAACTTTTAATTATAATAATTGATAAGTAAATCTTTTAAAATTCTGCATTACTTTCATATGGTTAGGTGATATTGTTATCAAGTGAAAACTATATTTACTAATCAAAAATTGAAAAACTTAATACAAATCATTTTGCACCAAAATATTTTAAATAATTAAAAAAAATTTTATGTATATAAAATATTGTGTAAAATGCCCAATTTTGAAAGTATAGTCAACCATACACGACATTATCAGAAAATAAGAGCAATGACTATAGTAAATTTAAAGTCAACATCCCTGAAATGAGATTACAGAGAATATTTTTCCAACATTTTTAAGATTGCTGAGTACTTAAAAATTATATAAAAAAGCTGCTCACCCATCATTTTCTTAAATTATGTTTTGACATATGAATTCTCCATAGAACAACAATAAATATTTCAACACCTTATCAGCACTTGTCATTGCTAGTTAATTACATAAAAATGGCTGTTTTTGGTTAAAAATCACTGCTACTGTTTATTTTAAAAATCCATTTCTGTTATTTTAAACTTAAAGTAAATATTTTTTTTTTTTTTTTTTTTTCAAATCCGATTAATTATACTTTAAATCAGCTAATATTCCTCAAAATTTTAGAAAAGTATATTTTACTTATGGAAGAGTTTTTAAAACATTTCAATGAAGCATGACTAAAAAAGGGTGCTAATCAGCTATTTTAGAATAAATTTTTAAAAAATCGATTCCAATCAATATAATTTCTGTTTGAAATACGCCAGAGTATTTTGCTTGCTGGAAATAGTAAATTTAATCCTTTTAAATTTCAATTGAAGCTAAAATGAAAACTTCAAGAAAACTTTTTCATTTATAAAAATTCATTTTAAACCAAGGTATTGAAAATTAATGGAGGTACCTATATTATAATACTCTGCTTTTTCATGGAATTGGTCTTTTTACCTCCCAGCTTTATAAACCTCTTTAAATAGTTTGCCATTGTCATGATAAAGACACTGCTACCTGGCTTTTCCAGTGCAAGGAAGATAACTCCAAAATATTGATTTTTTTTTATTATCTCCCTTTACAAAAAAAAAATGCCAATTTCTAACTTTTGCGCCTGCAAAAAGATAATTTTTATCAAAAGGACTGTTATTCCCTTCACACCACTATTACTGCATACATTTTTGAGTTCCTCAGCAATATAGGTTTTAAAAAGTGATGATTAGAATTTTAATAATACCTGAACATATGAAAGTTGCTTTACACATTTTTATTATTGAAAATTGACAAATTATTAAACACCTATTTCATGATTTCATATTTACAAGAATGATTTTATATTTACAAGGTTATAAATATATATGAACCAACTATAATGAAATAATTAAGAAATATGAAAATAAATTTTTTTTATTCATAAATTTATAAAAATGTCTGAACAGGATCAACTAATTATGCTTTTTTTTTTTTTTTTTTTTTTTTTTTGTAAAAATGTATTTACCAGGCATTTCTTTCATTTGCACTCATCACATAAATTCCCTAAAATAGGCAGAGAACATCTCCAAGAAAGTCAGAAGTGTAAACAGTAATAATGATGTCTAGGAAATAAGCATACTCTTGACCCCCCCTTTTTTTTTCCTTTTATTTTTTATCATTTCACCCCAAAACAGCAATAAAGCCACTAAGATGCAGGGAGTTACTGAGTATAAAATAATGAGAAAAAGAAAAACCTTGTTAAGGAGTGAGAACAACAAAAGAAGAAAACTAAGGTAGAAGATAATGATTGACAATCCATATAAGTTTTTGAAGATCAAACTTGACTAGAAAGCAAGAAGCCAAAAGTGAATTTCATAAGCAAGAAGTGTATGAAAAAAACTGTTAGCATAGAACTTACACTTACATCTAACCATTTCAACTGTAAAATGACGAGATGTCACCACCAATCTAGTAGTATGCTTAAATTAAAGTCTTAGTACCATAAAGGAAAGTTCGCCAGGACAAATACCATGAAGGTATTTATAGAAAAGGGAAGTTACGTTATGATGGTGGGAAGTGTTTGGCCCCAAACTTTTTCTGTGAGTACAAAGATTATATGTTACCTAATGAACAAACACATGTGGTGTATTGTATGGTAAGATTTTGTACTTATAATAAAAGTATTTTTAATCACCTCTCCATAGTCAACTACCTGTTGGAGATTGATGAAAAATCTGCATAGGCAACAAAAGCTAGGTACCTAATCTAGGCCAGCGGACATCTTAATTGATGTCAAGATTTGAATCCTAAACTTAGTAATAAGGACAAGAGTCTAGCTGCTTTGCTGCTATTATTGCTTTCTGAATAATTTTTCTTTGCAAATGATATAAAAATAACAACCAACTATTAAGAAAGTGTCTCTTGGGGATTGTTGGAAAAGCTGCTTGCTCTTCTATCATAATCCAAAGCTGTTCTATAAGAACAGGTCTTTTCATCTTCTCAAGCATGTAGAGAGTCAATTTTGTTTGCTTAAGTTGGAATTGCTTGTCGTTATTAATGAATTAATACAACTTACCCATTTTTCTAGGCTTACACTCACATCACATTGAAACACTAGTTCTTATACAACCACCAAAGTTAAACAACATTGAGCCTGGGCAGTACCTAGATAAATGACTAACAATATCTGATTTGTAAGCTTAGATGTGTGGGTGGTATAATGGATAATGACTTGAAATTGTTAATCAGAGAGCTTATTTCCAATTCCTGTTGGGTTTGTTATATTCACTTACATGCAAATACCCTTGAGAAATGTATGAATTCACCTATTCTCTCCCCAGCTATGGGTTAATTAGTAAGGCTTGTATCGCTAAACTATTATTATCTCAAAAAAAAAAAAATTCTTAATATTAAAATATTTTCTGGCTTTAAATAACCTACAAAGGGTTGATAATCCATAGAAAATGAATCAATTAGTTTTTGTTATGAAATGTATACAGCTGACATATAGTTATGGTTTGTTTTAAGAAAGAAAACCTTTCTTCTTTGGAGATTGGCATATTACAACTTAATTATATCTTGTAACATATTAAACTAGGTTTCTTATCAATAACAAATCATACAAATGCAAACTACATTAAAAAGAAATTCAGTAAATATTGGGTTGGTGCATAATTATCAGGCGTTTTTAAACACTATTTATTATGAAAAAAACCTACAATTCAACAATAACATTTCTAAATCATTATTCCAGAGCATATGATTATTGACATGCATTGTTATAACCTGAAAATAAAATATTTTTATTTAAAAAAGTAAACAAAACAGCAATTGTTATTAACAAATAACTCTCCTACAAAAAAGCCTAATAATTATGCACCAACGCAATATCTTAGGTTATAAATACAGACCATCTGCCTTCAATCAACATTTCATTTTTTTTATATAAACAAGCCATAACACCTAGCTGAAAATTATGGGAAGCAGAGATACTGGTCTTCACTATCTTAACATTAACTTAACTCATCTCATTTACTAACTCAAACATTCCTCATTATTCCTTTTGTCACAATTTCACTTTTATTCAAAAACTTTCATGTAGTAATCAGCAAAACTGCACATTCCCATGACAAAAATTCTAGTACCCATATTCCTTTTGGGAATAAAACAAGATAAACAATTTATAATTTAAAATATCTTCCCCAGTCATATTCATATGATTACAAAATATTTACAAAAATTCATAAAAAAATTATTAAGCATCCCTCCCCACAATCTAATCTGATAGAAAAACCAAGTTAACTAAAAAAAAAAAAAAAAATGTGGTAAAATGTAAAATAACAGTAAACATTCCCACATTATCAGAGAACTTTGTCATCTAACTAGGGCAGTGAAAAATTGAAAATGTGGCATATTAAAATATAAAAGTAGGTACCTCCAAAAATTTGCTAAAAAGAGCAAAAAGTCTCCAAACTTGATATAAATAAAGTTTTGCTGTCAAATGTTTATTATTATTAAGAGTAAAGACGAAAGTATTTTTAATCCTTTCTAGCATGTTTAAAATTTTAGTTAAAAATCTTTTTTTTTTTTTTTTTTTTTTTTTTTTTGCATCATTGGTGGGCCAAAGATTATTATGCCAGATTTAGTAAAAAATCATATATATATATATATATATATATATATATATATATATATATATATATATATATATATATTGACTTTGACTTAGTTTTATAAAATTTTGAGAAATTAAAATCCCACCCTCTTCATATTAGTTCAAAATTTAAATCATCGATTTGCTTTTTGTCAAACACTATTTACCAAAAATCTGCTCTGAATCGTAAAATAATAAAATAAAAATTTTCAGTGAATAATTTATTTTTACAAGAATCGTTTCCATTTTTAGAAATTTTAATTGGAATAATTTAAGTTTTAAAATTCTGTATTAATTTCAGCCTTTTAGATATTATTAAGTAAAAACTATATTTACTAATAAATGGAAAAGCTTAGTACAAATCATCTTCAAAACACCAATACATTTAAAAAAAAATTTTATGTGTATAAACATGCCAATGTTTTTCATATACAGATGACTATACACAATAAGAACAAATTCATAATCCAGTACAAGTAGTTTAATAGGTAAAATGTTTCTGGCCATAGTTCTGCTTTACAATTCTTTTAAAGTCTGGTACAAGGTTGCTGGTAGAAACTCTCATTACTATATTTAATTTTCTGTCTGACACCATGGATCTGTTCTTGGACTTATTTATCTTTATGTAGGAAAAACTCTGCTCACAGATTTAAGTGGAACTAAAACTAGAGAATAATCTGGCAGCAAAATTTTTTTAAACATGAAAAGCATTGAACAGAGTAAATTGTAAAACTTGTTGGGAGAGAAACATTTCCTTCAATGAAAGATCAAATTGAATGCCTATCAATCCAAGCTGTAATTCATCAGGTGCTTCATCAGCAGAGAAAGAAATTAATAAGTTGAAGTTAAGTTCAATCTGTCTGAAATGCTCAAACCTTTCAAATGTTTCAAACTTCTCAACTGATCCTTAATTTTTGAGCACACATTGGCAGGCACTTTCTCCTTTCCCAACAATTAAAAATGGGTGAACTTCACTTGCTTGAAAAGATTTGACATGCTTATACATTTCCTGAACAAAAAGTTCCTTTCCCTGCAATTTCACATTTAGCTCCTTCAACTTTTCAAAAACATCAGCTGCTAGCATAAGTTCATATTTCCACTGATCACAGTCCATTTTTGTAAAAATTTCACAAGCAATCCCTTTTATATCAAAAGAACAGAATTTCTTTTTGGGAGATCCAAACTCTCTTCAGCACTTTTCTAAGACTGAACCATCATTGCTGTGGTAGAGAACATTCCCATGGTCAGCCTCCATTTCCTCCAGTGGGGATTTGAATTGTCTGTGATTGACTGCTCTTGCCCTGATGGTGTTTACTACACTCTCACCACTGGTTCCACCATTTACACAAATTTTCTGCAGTGGAAATTAAGAAGGCTTGGTTAGGTTTGTCTTTTCTAATGTTGTCTTCCAGGAGTTTAACCATGTCTTCATTTTTCCCCACATAATACCTGAGCATCATCTGTTATGCTTATCAATCTATCCCATGTTAATGCACTTTTTTCAGTTGCACATTTATACAAATCCTGATCAGTTGTTGTATTTTTCATCAACTCTAGTGACAGCAATTCTTCAGTGATATGGGAATTCACTCCACATGCAAAAAATTAGTAACTGTGCAGTATAGAATCTTGGATGTCGGTACTCTAGTCTAGTGATAACGAATAACATGCAAAATCTTTACTGGCATCCTGGTCACTGATTATTTCTGTGTCACACAACAGTCCTTGATAATGAAATGTTTTCGAATTTACCTTTCATTTCCAGGCATACAACACTTGTGCAATCCATCATGCATTGTTTTTATTAACTCACCATCTGAGAATGATTTGTTACGTCTTGAAATTCAGTATGCCACTATAAAACTTGCCTCCAACACAGTATTGTGAATTGAGAATTGTTTCTTAAATAGTTTGTTGCTTGTTCAATTTTACAACATATTCCACAGCCTTTATCTTCCGTTCTTCATCAGTCATGTTGTGACCAAAATCCCTGTTTAGTTTGGTAGCACTGCTTCAAATTGTACTCCTTTTAACACAGCAGTTGTCTCCTGGCACAGTAAACACATTACTTTATTTTTTAGAAGTGGTGAGGAAATACTTGTTTATCCATTCTTCATTAAATGCACAACACTCATCCTCAATTTTACATTTTTTTAAGAGGTATAGTTTGTATGGTTGGAGAGATTGTATTGTGCAGACGACAGTCAATAATAACTGTGCATGCGCAATGTCATACACATGTGCAGAAAGTATGTAACCATTGGAAAACGGTGCATAGAAACATGTTAACTTTCACAAAAATTTATTGAATGTTTTTTGGGGTTTTTTTTTTTTTTTTTTTTTTTTTTCTAATTTGCTGCAGGTTTCCATAGACCTCACTAAAACCCATAGAGGGCTGCATGCAGTTTGCCCACCCCTAAAATAGTGCAAAGTCTTTTGCTCGTTGGAAATATTAAATTTAATCTTTTAGCTTAAAATTAAAACTAAGATAAAAGTTTAAAAAAAAAAATTCATTTTAAACCTTAGATATCATGTTTTCTGAAGATACCTATATAAAAGAGATCAATGCTTAAACATTCCCTAGGTAAGTTAAACTAATTATAAAAAAAACAAACCTTATACTAGGCAAGTTTTTGTCAGGAAAGCAAAATCCCTAACGAGTCACTAAGTTAGCTCCAGCCATGTGAACCAATCAAACTATCTTCATCCACCTTTTGCCAAAGACAGCTCTGGTCTCTCCACTCTGATCTTAACCTTATGCTGATACTTATGCAAACAGTTGATGGGGAGAAAGCAAAGGTTCCAGTGCCAGAGTGTACATACAGCATGACAAAAGCAGACAACTCAAATGAATCAACAGGAAAGTCTTTGATCTTATGCTGTTCATTCCCACTATAGTTCTGAAAGTTGCATACAAATTGCACATCCAGGTGCAAACGTACAGCTTGAATCAAGTTACAGGTGAGACACTAGGCAAGTGATACCCCTCACATGGCTATCAAAATGTGACAGAATATCTTCATTATCACTTAGGATAACATGAGTCTCTTGTTAATGACATATATTCATGCTGAGGCACTGGAGGTTGTGTAAAAGTCAAGTCCTTTTAGACTCCAATCACATCTAGTCATTCAAAGTAGCTAACCAGTCTGTCCTGCGTATGACGATAAACTACATCTAACAGCAAGGCCCCTGATCAGGAGGTTTTCACCTCTTAATTGCTGGTGGTCTCGGGTTCCTGACCCAGGGTGGTAGTACCTGAAATAGATTTTTGACAAAAAATATTACCAGGAAAAAAAAGTTGCCGGCATTAAATAACCCATTGAGGTTAATATGCCATAAAACAAACCAAACCTAACCAGAGTACCATGATTGGTTTACTGATCTGTCTCGAGCAAAAAAAATTATGCTGGGTGTGTGGACACTAATGGCTTGTCTCATGGATCCTTGGTTAATCTCAGCCCTGATGGCACCATTCTGGGACACCCTCTTCTCAATATCTTTAGGGAACATTAACTTTATGACCCTATAGGGAGAAGAGTAAATGAAGATGTGGGGGGGGTGACCTTCTAAAATATTATTGTTTTGATTTTTTTTTTTTTTTTTTTTTTTAGGATCGATTAAATTCAGCATGTGGGGTGACTCTGAAAAGGCTTTTTATTAGCCTCCTCTAGCATGGCTCCTATCTGCCATGTGCCTGAGAAAGGTTTTCTTGGGTTCTCCACATTTTTTTGTCCTGGTTTTAAAGTTTTGTAGAATCCTTAAGTGTTATAATTGTATATACTTTTTCTCTAACATCTCCAGGTGTACATGGCAGATGTCTTCCCCATTGTGATTTTGGTTTTTGTTTTTTTTTCCCTCCCATTAACCCTAGAACACTAACCATAGTACCCAGCACAAATTTTCCA
>CAHIKZ030000341.1:0-157500 GCA_903632075.3 Acanthosepion pharaonis
TATAGTACTTTTGATATCTGAAAAAAAAAACAAAAAAACCACATGTGAAATATTTTTTTACTAATTTTCTGACTTCTAGAGAGAAATTGAACATAAATATGCCAATGGATTCTGAGCACCATTCTGTTTTCGTCAGCCATTATCAAATGTATTTTGCCTATTTTTTCTAATTTTTTTTTTTTTTTTATTTATGTTTTGTTTTTTCTTTTTTATCTAAATGAAAGGTTTTTGGTTCTTGGGTTACTTTCGACTGACTTTTGTTTTACACGGTTATAAAGACAATGAAAAAACAATTAAATTCATTTTATTTATTAATAAATATAATAAATTCTTTTCGAAGAAAATACAGGACATCACAAGTTGACATTTTAAGTTGAGATACTTTGAACAAGAAAAAAAAAAACACCGACACGATGACACCGACGCGAATGTAAAGATTATTTTTTCGAGTAAATTTTTCTTTAATATTATTTCGCGTACATTCAGGCTTGTAGAGGGAAATATATAAACATACTGTATGATAAATAAACGGTGCTTCTACTCAAATATGAGTATCCACTACAATAAATATTAAAGTGAGAAAAGACAGTTGGATTAACAAAAAAACTCTGACATTTTTAGAAAGATGACTTTGGATACGTAACGTCGCAGATATGAAAGATTTCGTGAGATCTATGACGAGAGAATGTTTCGCTTGAAGGCACAATGTCGGCATTGCCTGGCCCACTGTTTTTTTGTAGCTCATTTTGTCGGATGTAAAGGTAACCCCCTCTGCCTAGGCGTTGCGGTAAACGCACTTTTTTTTTAATACGAATTCTTGAACAATAATGCCGAGAAACTGAAATAAATACATATAATATTTATTAAATATTAAAAGTATAAGCAGTCAATTTCAGATACCTCAGTCGTGTATCCATCTACAAAGACTGTATTCAGGATATCAGCAATGTAACATCAATCAGCTAACTGACAAATATTTTAGTGTATTTTTTCTCGTACTCTTTCAATATATATATATATATATATATATATATATATATATATATATATATATATATGTGTGTGTGTGTGTATTATATACTCATATGTGTATGTGTATATACTATATGTGTGTGTATGTGTATATACTATATATATGTGTGTGTGTATATATATATATATATGTGTGTGTATATATACATATATTATATATATGTACATATATATATATTTATATATATATATGTATATTTATATATATATATATATATATATATATATATATATTTATATTTATGATAGAAATTATTAGAGGATTTGATAATGATATAATTCATCGAGTCTGATAGAAATTCAACAGAATGCAAAATTGACGGCTGTTTCGTCCTATATTTCCGGACTGTCATGGTTTCACTTTCGGTAGTGGATGCACGTTGATGAGTCCCAAATATAGAACGAAACGGCCGTCCAGTGCTTTTTATGTATTCTGTTGAGGTTTCTATCAGACTCGATGAATTATTTTAAATATATATATATATATATAAATATATTTGTATATATATATATATATATAGTTATATACATCCATACATAATATATATATATATATATATGTCCTTGGTAATGACTAATAATTTGGTCGAAAGCGCACGTATATATAGAAAGTTTGTTGAAACAGTTTTTAATTTCCCACTTTATGTCCAGTAAAGAAAATAAATTAATAACTTTTTTTATTTTTTGTTAATACTTTGTCTTCCGGTTGAAAGCTATAAAAACATCCTCGTCGAATATTCCTCTTTATAGTGATATCACAAAACAAACAAAAACCGTAGAATACCAAAAGGAAAACGATTTGTTCTCCTTTTTAATATCTTTACTTATTTTACATAGGTGAATCTCCGAATGCAATTTTTCATACATTATTTCACGGAATGCGAGCACATAATGTCACCTTTGGATACGCCCGACTGACAATCATATTTTATCAGCATCGTCAGTGCCAAAGATTATACGTATCCCCCAGCTAAGAATATTTCAGAAGTTAACAGATATCCCAAGATGTGAGTACTTTTACTTATTATATATATATATATATATCCATGTTTTCAACCAATACCTATCTATGCTCTAGTTCACGGTATCGTCTCGATAAATATTAAATAAGCATCAATGAGTCTCAATGTGTGCATTTTCTTCCGCCTGCATGAATTCACTGACCTATTTCACTTTCGTACAAAACATTTCTTGCCTGACGCGAATGAATAATATATTTATTTGAAGTAAATTTGCACTTTTTCTTCCATAATATCAACATCCACTTCGGACAATGTGGCCTGAAATAATAAAATAGATGCCATTATTTTCAGAGTCACATGTGAATTTACACTGACACAAACATATTTAACTACTAATGACTTGTGTTCCATTAGTGAGGGTTGATATTAATGAATTATAGTCACTAGATTTTAATATTATATAATTAATATCAGATTGTTCATACTTCTTTAATTTACTACCGTTTCATTTTAGCTTATAAACTTATGATTATATAATAACGGATTTTTTTAAAAAACATATTAAAACAGAATTTATTTTAGATGTCTGTAATTAATGGCTAAATTTTTTTTTAAAACAGATTCATAATGCCACATTTTACAAAAAATCTTTAATTTTAAAGGACATTTTAGAGACCTCTAATTAAAAATGAATGTTTATTCCAATCTTTATAATTAATACCAAATTTTACTGTAATCATTAATGTGTTTAATTAACATACATTTTATGTTTAAAAAACACGGAAAAATTAGTTTAAGAGTCAATATCCACAATACTGATTTAAATACTCATAAATATATACACACACACTTTCAAGCACTCAACGTCATCCAACATACAAACATAGAGACGCAGGCATTACCAAAGATGAACAAGCATATTCAGTGAATATAACTGTGTCTTAAGAAGGAAACATTGTCCCAATGTTTGTAAACATAAATTCCAGTATGTAAAAATATAAAAAGGTTTCCTGCCAATAGTAATTCCTAGTGGTAAAACGCATACCTAGCAACAAGAATGTTTACTATGCAGTTGGAAATCTTGGCTCGGTTACGATTTCTTCCAAAAGATCATCAACGAGATGTCATTGTTTGAGTTTTACTTTGTGCACCATCCTGAAGTTTCTTTCAGAAATATGTTGTTCTTTTTTTTTCTTTTTCTTTTTTTTTCCTGCTACTTTTTTTTAATTTTTTTATTCATTCTTTCCTCGTTCCTTGTTTCAATATTACTAAGATTAAAAAGATAAATTCCTTTCTTACTTTACTTTTTTTCTCTTTCATTTTCTCACTATTTCATTTTGTCTCGTTCTCTTCTACCCTTTCTTTCTCTTCAGTTCTTTCATGTTTTCTGATTCCACATACGTTCCTTATCTTTCTGTCTATCTATCAGCTCTGCAGCGTGTTCTTTACTGTATTCTTCTAGCATCCGTTCTTATTTCTTTAATAAACGCATTTTTGTCTTTTTTCCAGCATTAATAATTCCTGACATTTATTTCTATTACTGAAAACTCATATTTCCATACAGATGATATACATAGCATCCAAATAGAAATCATGAAAATTATCATCATTTTAAAACATTTTTCTCAGTTTGGTATACTTCGTGGTGGTTTTGTTTAGTGGCATATCTAGTTTTATGAATTACTCAATGCCGAAATCTAAGTATTTTGTATAAAATTTTATAGCTTCAAATACAGATATTTTGAACATCATTTTATACTTTCATAGTAAACGTATAGTTTATAGATGAACTATTGTAAGTGTTATGGTTTGGTATATACCTATTTATTTAAGGTAGATTATTATGTTTACGGTTTCAGTATTTTCAAATAGTTATTATGTTGTTTTCCTTGTAGAATTTATTATAAAATATATTGATGATAATTTTACTATAAAAATGTACTGTTCATTTTATTATAAAAAATGTATTTTTCATTTTGCTATAAAAATTAATGTTTGTAATTTTAATATAAAAAAATGTATTATTCGTAATTATTAATATAAACATTATTATAGTTAAATTACTGTATGCATATATTCTTGGTATGTTTTTATAAAAGATATATTTCTGGTATCTGCCAAAATTTCTTAAATGTGTTATTGTAATGATTTATGCGATTTACATTGTTCAGACTGTTGTCCTCATCTTTGTTGCGATATTCACGACGTTTCCGTAGTTTTACGCCCAAGCCTTTTCAGGTGATTGGAATTTCTAACTGAACAGTTTTCTCACTTTGGTGTTCTTCGCGATTGTTTTGGTTAGTGGCATATCAAGTTCTATGAGTTATCCAATGCCGAAATCTAAATAATTTGTACAAACTTTTATGGATTCAAATACAGATATATTGAATATAATTTTATATTTTCATAGTAAACGTATGTTTTATACATATACAGTTTATATATTAACTATTATAAGTATTATGATTCGGTATATATATATTTATTTAATGTAGAGTATTACGTTTACGGTTTCAGAATTTTCAAATAGTTATTATGTTGTTTTCCTTGCAGTATTTAAGTCTTACGGGGGCTAACTGAGTACATTCAGTTAATTTGTTTGGTGAGCGAAAATTCATACTTTATAATTAATTCAAGAAATGTCATCATTTCAAGATTATATTATAATTACTTGACTTCATTTTTTTTACCAAATAATCTTACAAAATCAAACGAGCAGTGAAAACTTGTTTATCCTTACATGAATTATTCATAGCAAATCCATTTTTGGTGTTCTGTTTTTTTTTTTTTGTTTGTTTTTTTTTTACAAAGTATGCCATGCTCTCAATTTTATTATAAAAATATTGATGACTAGCAGCATAGACTGGCGTTGCCCGTGCTTGATTAAAAAATCGTACGACTCATACAGCAATCGTTATCACTTGACTTAAAATATTTTTGTCCTTCCTTGTCTTTAAAGGAATGCCCTTTGCCGTGTTTATGTTGCTACATGCCTTACTTCTTGCCTATCTCACACTGCGAAGTTTTTCTAAGCTCTATACTAAACATTAAATCTGTTACGAAAAAAGAACTAAACAAAATGAACACAAAACGATCAGATTTAAAAAAAGGACTCGTAACTGGAAAAACCGAATGAAAAAAGAATGTTAACAACAAATAATCTTTCACACCCATCCCAGTTCTGCGGGATCAGAATCAACGTTGAGTTTAAACAAGCGAATGAGCCAATTGGAGTAAAGTGCCATGCAGATTTAGATTTTTCCCACTTGTGATGAATGCAGCTATCGATTTTTTTTGCATGCTTGCATGCTAGTTAACATTCGTGTCAGTCAGCTGTTGGCTCTCACGCTGGCCGATAGAATCTTCCTACCTATATTCGTGGCAGCCAGCTATGGGCTCTTACTCTGGCCAGTAGAAAATGGCTGCAAACTACATGAAAACTGACGTAGAAGCATGAAAATATCGATTATTTCCACTATCAATGGGAATTGGGAGATGCAACGTCAGTCTTGGCCTTCCACTAACTTGGAGCATGTGCATGTAAATTTTGGTGCAAATCCGTCGACAGTTGCGGCCGTGCATTCGTCACACACACACACACACACACACACACACACACACACACACACACACACACACACATCCTGCCTTTTATAGAGATATTTTTGCTATAAAAATGTACTGTTGTTTTTATTATAAAAATGCATTCGTCATTTTGCTATAAAAATTTATTGCTAGTAATTTTAATATAAAAAAATGTATTATTGCTAATTTTTACTATAAACATTATTGTAGTTAATTTTACTGTATGAATATATTATTGGCATGTATATATATTTCTGGTATCTGCCAAAATTTCTTAAATGTGGTATTGTAATTATTTATACGATTTACCTTGTTCAGACTGTTGTCCTCATCTTTGTTGCCATATTCACGACTTTTTGGTAGTTTTACGGTCCGGCCTTTTCAGGTGATTAGAATTTCAAACTGAAGCGTTTAATTTGTCCACCGCGATAGTTTGTTCTTGTTCCACGTGTCATGATTCTTCTGAATGTCTCACGTATCTATAAATGTCACCAATAGTAATGCTAACACTTCGGTTAATAAATGTTTTTGTATAAAAAATGGCCAATTTCACTATTACGATTACAAATTGGCTGTTAAATGAATGCCTAATATTTCTAGTAAAAACAAAAACATCTAATTTCACGATTAACATTACTAATTGTTCCGTCAATGAAATTCAAGAACCTCTTGAAAAAACTAGTTAATTTCACAATAATCATTGCCAATTGTTTGGTCAAGGAATGCTAAAGATTTCCTATATAGAAACAGTTAATGCCATAATTAATGTTACCAATCGTTCCGTAAATAAATACTAAACGTTTCTTGTATAAAAAATGGTTATTTACACCATTGCCATCAACATATTATATTTTCCGGACAGATTACTTCTCTACTGTATTATTATGTTAGCGCACAACGGATAGGCACGTAACAGGTAACTACACCCTCTGATATGGACCACTAGATAGATTAGCATGTGTTAAGGAATGAATTAATTTACGAAACGTAGCTTATTTTGGAATAACAATAAATCAGTTATTTTAATGGAACACACTTCAACAATTGTCCGGATTGTGCACCACAAAATAAAAGGTGGGTTGGGATAATCAGACGTTAAAGGGAGCGTTAAACCATATATTGCATTAAAGAGAAATCTGATCCTCCCATAAAATGTATATGTTGAGATCTCTTATGCTACGGTGAACATGTTTGAGGTTCTTTTATGTAAATACACATTTTCTTTGTTTTCGTTTTTACATTCTTTCTAGAATTAGACGTATAGATATTATTTCCGCATATAAGACTTAAAAAGGTATAAAAGGTGATGTTTCAAGAAGAAGAAAAAAGGAAAGTTTTCTTATATATATTTTTATAAATCAATGGCAGCAACAATTTTAGAGAAATAATACAATTCAGATGAATTGCATTGTTTTATAATGTGGCCTAGAAAACACAATGTCTTCTGTTTAGTTGTAATTTCTGAAAAGAGTCGGTGAACTGACCGAAGATAACACCATATCGGGGTTGAACATTTGTGTGTGTGTGTGTGTGTATATATATATATATATATATATATATATATATATATATATATATATATAAAAGGCAGGATGTGTGTGTGTATGTAAGGAATGCACGGCCGCAATTTTTCGATGATTTGCACCAAAATTTACATGCACATGCTCCAAGTTAGTGGAAGGGCCAAGACTGACGTTGCATCTCCAACTCCCCATCGATAGTGGAAATAATTGATTTTTTCATGTTTACGCAGTTTTCATGTAGTTTGCGCCATTTCTACTGGCTGGAGTGAGAGCCAATAGCTGGCTGCCACGAATAGGCAGGAAGATTCTATTGGCAAGAGTGAGACAACAGCTGACTGACACGATTGTTAACTAGCATGCAAGCATGCAAAAAAAATGAGAGCTGCATTCGTCACAAGGGGAAAAATTTAAATCTGCATGGCACTTTACTCCAACTGGCTCATTCGCTTTTTGCTTAAACTCAACGTTGATTCTGATTCCACAGAACTGGGTTGTGTGAAAAAGTATTTTTGTTAACATTCTTTTTTCATTCGGTCTTTCCAGTTACGTGTCCTTTTTAAAGCTGATCGTTTTGTGTTCATTTTGTTTAGTTATTTTTCGTAACAGATTTAATGTTTAGTATAGAGCTTAGAAAAAATCGCAGTGTGAGATAGGCAAGAATTAAGGCATGTAGCAACTTTAATGATGGCAAAGAGCCCTCCTTTAAAGGCAAGGAAGGGCAAAATATTTTAAGTCAAGTGATAGCGATTGTGTACGAGTCGTACGATTTTTTGAATCAAGCACGGACAACGTGGGCCCATGCTGCTAGTATATATATATATATATATATATATACACACAGGATTTTATGTTGAAATTATTATTTCTTCTGTATTTACATTGTTAAGTTTGCCTACGCATGGCGCTCGAAAAGCAAGATTTGAATACCTATTGCGAATCAGAATAACAGTATTTATGGCAAGTCTGGTTTGGCGAATATCCTACATTGATTTTCGCTTATGACAGAATGTTTTTCATGAGACACTCATCAAACGAATGATCTTCATTATCACTATATTGCTTTAAATCTTTCTCCTTTTCATTACTTCGCAACAGATTCATCGTTTTGGTAATATACGACGATTTAATAGATCATCGATTAATCATTATCGAAGTTCGTTTAGATACAAGTGATTAATAGAAACATAATCTTTGACATCACGTGATTATCAGTGCGTATCGACTTTTCTGTTCTCGTCGATTTACGGCCATAACACGTTGAAACACCGTCTCTCGTACAATCATAATATTCAGCACCGTCGAGCGTTAAATGTGTGACTAATGGGGACTACCAGGTGCTGGAAGCTTTGATGTCCAGGGAATGTTATAGGTAACAGCTCGAAAATGTGCATCGGAGAGCCGAATTCAAATACTAGTTGGTTTCGTTATATTCACTCATGCACAAATACTCTCCAGAAAGGAAAGAACCCCCTTTCCAACGTAGCTATTAGAATTTGTATTAGTTAAACATCATAATTATCCCGAAAAAATTATTCCAATCTAAAATTATTTTCTAGTATTAAATACCCAGTAAAAGTTTGATAATCTATTAAAAACAAATCAATCAAACATTTTCTCATCATTGTATCACATTATCCGACGGATTCTGACAAACATTTGTGAAAAAAAATTCAATCAAAATATGTATTTGCTGACATCGTTTCCTTATTTTACAATATGCAATGTAAAGTTAAGAAATTCTTATTTCTCGTAACGAGTAAACCATGATTATCCCGACTTAAAGAAACGCTGCTTCTGATTTTGAAATGCTTGGTACATTTATTCAGTTAATGGCCCGACTTAAAACATTTTTTGAATTCTCTCGTTTTTCGTGTTCTCCGGCTAATTTTTAAATTTCGGTTCTAGCCTTCTTCGAATGTAAAACTTCATCTGAAGACTTGTTTCAAGATTTGTAAATGTTAATCGTAATCTATGCGAAATGAGAGAAAAATCAATAAAATTCCGAAATAGGACACTTGTTAAAATACATCTTGGAACATTAGTTAAAGAATAGTCTTTAATTCTTTATGTCATCAAGTAAACTCTGCATAATTTAGGAAATGTGTAAACTTCATTTGTTGTTTGTAAATATATATCTGAAATTTCCTGAAACAGGTGAAATGAACAATCATATAGGGAGCATCTACGAAACTCCAGAGTCGAGGTGATGAATATAACTTCAATCAGCTAAGTGTATATCTATCTATCTATCTCTCTCTCTCTCTCTATATATATATATATATATATATATATATATATATATATATATATAATGTATGTATATATTTTCCCTCAAAAGTGAGAACGCTGGAATTAAATCCAATAGTGTAACTATTCAAAGGAAAATGCTTGGAAACAAATGGAGTAATATTCGGAATTACTCGCGAAAGAAAAAATATAAAAATTAAAATATGATAATATAATATGACTATAAAAATATAAAAATTAAATATGATAATATAAATTATTGTAAATTTACCGATAAAACAAAACAGAACAACTTATTCAGAAATACTAAGATTTAATAAAAATATTCTGCGGTGAAATTAATTTTATTAAGATGACTCTTTCTAAAAATGAACGATTTGGATTTTATTAGCCATGATGTCATCAATAGATTTCATAGGGTTAAGCCGCATTTTGTTAAAAAAATATCCAGTTTATTTGTGTCTTCTCTTTATTGGTTCAGAGGGTGAGTCTTTAGCTAGGTGAATTTCGTGAGATTAATAGCTGTTATTTTTCGGTTAATGTTCGGATAATATTTGTTACCCGTCTTATTTTCTCTTCCATTCGTAAGGGTGTCCTTTCCCCAGATCATGTTAATTCAGTGATTTATAAGTATAAGTGTAGTTGCGGACTCGACTATATAGGGAGGAAGTCTCAAGGTTTGGATCTGAGAATAAAGCAAAACTTACCAACCAGGATTTTGATTCCGGATGCCGGGAGAAGTCAACTACTTAATACTACTGGCTCTTCAATTGCAGAGCATATTATAAATAGGAGGAATTGTGTCTTTGATTTTAGGGTGGACCTTTTTTTCGATTTTATCCAGGTCCCACTCCTCATATCACCTCAAGAATCTAGAGTCCTTGTATATCAGATCCCGTGGGTCTTCCCTCTGTAAACAGAGGGAATGCTTATTGGTTTGAATTTTATTTGACTCTAGCTTTCTTGAAATTCGTATTTTTCCCCTCCATTGATTATCATTAATATCAACTAAATTTACACATTTATTTTTAATATCCCAGAAATAAACATGATAAGGCTTGAACGAAATCGTTTGTTTCTTTTAGCTTTTAAAATATGCATTAAAATATGATATAAATTATGCTTATTTCTAGATATCCTTAAATTTTGTACTACAAAAAACTTTCCAGAAACTGGCAATAATTCTTTGAATTCGTCTTAACAATGACATCCACTATATTTTTCCGGTTGACAAAATAAGCCAAAAACATTACTTCTCCAACCACACGTCAGAGTCGTTGAATGTTTCATAAAGGGAGACGAGTCATTAGGTGCATCTAATGTAGTTCTATATACATTGCTAAAAATTACTGTTGAATAATTAATTTCCATTTTCTTCTTCACCCAACACAGATTGTTCCCTTTGTGATGTTTACTTAAATGCAGTAGTTGGTTGTCTTCATATTTTTAGCCAAGCTACTGAAAAAAAAAATCTGCAAGCTACGTGGCTTCTGGAACGCGATTATTAGCAAGCATTTATTACGAGTGATCATTAATATAAACTATAATTATGTTGCATTGAACCAGAATGCGGTAAAGTTAGTAAACAACTAAGTGCTATTCATCTATTTGGGACTGTGTCAAATTTTCTTTTAGTCCATTTTAAAGCCCGGATAATTGCTGCCTATTTCTAAGGAATTCAGTCTCCCCACACTTGGTAGATTTTTCTAAACTATCTTTTTCACTATCGTTTCCCTCTGTTTAACCTTGTAATGTACGAAGGTGAAATTGGTAGATTGTTATCATAACTTCCTATCCAGTGGCATATGCCACGAACCATTTTAATACGGAAATCCCAAGCATATATGAGATTAATATAAAGAAAACAAGCTCAATCTTTCTCGACAGTTGCTTTTTCGGATTCCTAAGGAATTTCGGATTAACCCTGACCCTACCACTTTAAATGTAATAGAAGAATATATTGTATCCATTGCTAGGTCATCTGCTGTTGTAGAGTAGTTTTCACAGTGGAGGTTTGTATTTCAATAAGTCGTCCTAAATTAGGTTCAACGTACAAAACGTTAGGAACTTGGGAAATAAGAGTTAATGACGCAGCAATCCCGTTGTGATGGTTGGTACTTCAATGTCCGATATCGTCTGACTCACTCAACACCACTGAGCCGAACTGTCCACTGCTACTACTACTTATTATGTATGGGAGAGTCTATTAATAATAGAATAGGTACGACCAGGCTTGACAGCTGCTAAGAAAGTTGGTTCACTGTATCGTGCAAGACAATTTTTGTCTCCAGAATACATCATGTATATCTATATGTCGACCATTCGTCCACGCTTAGAATATTGCTGCCACATATAGTCCGGTGCCGCTGTTATTTGCTTGAGATCCTTAGAAGAATCAACAATATTATCGGTTCTGATCTGACGGCTTGACTTGTCACTTTTCTACCGCCGTAAGTTTGAATCTCTGTGTCTTTATGTTAATGGTTAAGGATGAGGAATAACCAAATCAGAGGTTAGAAATGAAATGGTAATCTTTATAACATCAACAAAATACAATACTCGCCAGCGCCGTGAAGTAGGTAAACCACTGCCATGCCGGACTACTTAGACAGCATATTTCCACCCCCCGCCACACACACTTACAGTAGTGTCTAACGTAATTATGAGGATTGGGACATGCCCATTAGTGTTCATAGGTACGGTATATAACAAATTCAATTCGCTGGAATCCAGTTAAACCACGCAGATCAGTTCATTACCCAAAATATGCCAAGTTTGCATGCATATATGAAGAAGGTGATGCTCTGTATCATGTGGAATTGTTGATTACGAGTTCCTTCAGAAAAATTAGAAGCTGAAATCTGGCAGCAACTGTTGCCAACTAGGCTGATTAATAAGCAGTAATCGATAGTAAGCATCCGGAACTGGCGAATCAGAAAGTTGTGGTCCTAAAAGAACCATGTTCTGCAGTGGTAATGGATTGTTGCATTAAGATAACAAAAATCGACCTTCGTCTCTGGGTAACATGAAAATGATTTTTAAAAAAACACGAGTCACTTCCAGGTGCTCCACTGACCTAGGTGCTCGTCGGACCTCACATATATTGACAAGCTCGTCAAATAGTGGTACAGCTTGACTGAAATGTCCCACTATACCCGCCACACGCCACTATACCTTGCACTTTTGAATTACTAGTTATTTCTAACTTTTAAAAATTATCTTAATGTGAAGAAATTCTGTTGTAGAAAGGGTTACGAAATGAGGAATAACCAAAACAGACGTTGGAAATGAAATGTTAATCTTTATAATATCAACAAAATACAATACTCACCAACGGCGAGAAGCAGGTAAACCACTGCTAGTGGTGGACTACTTAAACAGCATATTACCCCCACTTACAATAGTGTACAAAGTATGTATGAGAATTGGGACATGCCCATTAGTGTTCATAGATAGGGTACATAACAGTGATAAAAAAAATCCAGCAATATATTTTAATAGTAAAAAACAAATTACCAAAACTTCCAAGAAAATTCAACTTCGGAATTTATTAACCCATAATGAGTTGATGTGCCGTGAAATCAGCCGTTCTCAATCTTTTTCACTTCAGTGTGTACTTATCGAATGATTAAAAATCTGTGGCGCAATTTAAATTTTAATAAGGAGAAATAAGTCTTGAAATTTTAAATTCTTCCTTGGCTATCCCAATAAGCCTTCGGGTGACAGTGTCGTTCTTTCGGTAACAAACGTACATACCACACACTACAAAAAAGCGAACAGGAAAAGAAATATAATATCGCTTTGTTGTAAGCTAGAAAGGGTTACTGAATGAGAAATAACCAAAACGGAGGTTGGAAATGAAATGGTAATCTTTATAACATCAACAAAATGCAATACTCGTCAGCGGCGTTAGGTAAACTAGTGGCGGACTATATAGCATATTAGCCACTACTTATAATAGTGTCCAACGTATTTATGAGAATTGGGACATACACATTAGTGTTCATAGGTACAATATATAACGCTTTACTATAAATATTTTCATGGTAATTGTTCGAATGAGCAATGTTAGGAATATTGTGGTATGTTTGGTTCAGTGATTGTGGCTAGCTATGTTTAATGTTAAGGCTTAGAAGGAGACTATCATTTTTCCCATTCTTCATTTTGGCTTTCTGCCACATTTTTGTATTAGTATAAAATAAATATTGCTCTTCACTATGATATCCAGACATTTTAAGTTTAAGCGCACTACTAGACTGGCGTCGAGATCTCATAAATTTACAGTCGAGCTGGCTAGATGTATCCGTAAGTTCTATGGTAACAGTTTGTTTTCTTGCACTTCTGGTTTATGGAACTCCTTTCCGGCTCCATGATTTTCAGCCAATTGTAATCTGCAAAATTTTAAATGCAATGTCAATATCAATCGCTATCTACTGTCCTCATAATTAGACTTTTATTCTCATGTTCATTATTAATCTTTCTGCTTCCAATTGTTCCAACCCAGCAACATCTTTAATGTCTTGCATGTGGTGAAACCGATTAAAAAAAGCAATTGCGCCTGGAAAAATGAACACTAGAACTAACCATATTTACCTAAATTGGGATTCCATTTGGCCTAAATAATTAACAAGCACTCATTAACATCATCAGTCACTATACTGCTCTAATCGTTTGAGCTCAGTGACGGCAGATGAACCAGAGTTGTTTTATTTTTCTTCATCATTATCCGTCAGACGGTGACAACGGAATATGATGCGAGTCGTCGTGGATGCTTACACTAGGACGTCAGGTTTTGAATTCAGAGTTTTCCTTCTCCTAAGCCGGCTGGCACACAAGGTTGTATGCCCAAGTCTTTCCTGCTATTTAACCGTAGCTGGTGGCAGGTGAGATCTTTCCTTTCGAAGCATATTAGCTGGTAAGCAGCTGGAAAGTTTTTTTCTCTATATCGTGCCAGAAATTTTTCTTGTCTGAATACATCCTTCAAATCTATAAATCAAGCATCCGTCCTTGCATGGAATATTGCTGTCGGATATGGTCTGGTGCCCCCACTGTACGTCTCGAGATCCTCAACAAAATCCGGAGACGAATATGCAATGCGACAGGTCCTGATATTACATCTCGTCTACAGTCGCTTTCTCAAAGACGTGGGCCTGTCAATTATACAAGTATTTTTACGGCAACTGTTCCGACGAGCTACTGTCGTTGGTTCCTAGAGCACATAAATTTAAGCGAGCTATTATGCTGGCATCTCGATTCCACCCTTTTACCGTCGAAATGGTTAAATGTAACCGTCTCTTCAACTCAAACAGCTTCTCTCACACTTCAGATCTGTGGAACTCCCTTCCTATGGCTTGCTTCCCTGATAACTATAATCTTCAAATATTTAAATGTAATGTCAATCGACATCTTCTGATAACTTGATCTTGTTCACCGTCTTTCTCTGTATTCTTTCCTCAAACACGCCTCTTTACTCTTGTTCTCAATCCTCTGTAACCCCTTGCGTGCCAGTGGCACCCCTGTCTTGCTTGGGGTGAATTGCTTAAAAAAAAAAAAAAATTCGAACTTGGCTATCCGATTCACCAATCCGAGCCGATATCCACCATGATTACTAAGTAAAAAGTAAATAGCGTCAGTCGATTATGTTTACTAAACATGAGCGACACAATATGTCGATGAATTTGAAGAGTGCAAGAAAACGGAATGTAGAAATAGATAAAAACGTTTGTTATTGTTAGCGTTACAAACTACTGATAAATTAAGAGACATCATAATACGATTACAAATACACACGGACACCCAGATACACACATCTCTCTCTCTCTCTCTCTCTATATATATATATATATATATATATATATATATATAACAAAGTGGACAAAATCTCGTGCAGTGCTTCTTATCCTTTGGGATTTTATCGGACTAAAGTGATGTTTACGCTGATATAACTACACATGCAGCCGAAGGACAGAGAACGCAGTGATTTTAAACTTGAATATTTTTTTATTAAGTATTTGTTTTGAAATGTAGCGTCCGTGATATCATATATTTTTTTTTGGATTTTGTTTATACTTCTGTCACTTTTGTTATTAGGCATCCAGTGTTATGCTAATATAAAATCTACCTAATACGTACATGTATTTAAATCAGCTTAAACGTCCAAAAATTTTTTACACTGTTTATGGTGTTTCCGAAAATTCTTCTTATATAAAATTGAACTATATTTTAATATATATATATATGTGTGTATGTGTGTGTATGAAATTTGTGCAATAAAAAGACAAGAATATTATAAAAATATTAGCAATATGATTGATGATATGTATTATATATTAGCCTTTTAACGAAATTGAAACACGAAGCATTTTATTCCAAAATTTTCATTACCCGGCCTATTAAATCTACATATGACAAGAAGCCCAGATGTAATATCTTTCGCTTTAATGACACACACAGACATACATGTATATAAATGTCTTTTACCATATATATATATATATATATATATATATATATATATATATATACTGAAATATCATTATTTCTATATGCATATATATTGAAAATTTTTACCATATATATATATATATATATATATATATATAGCCACTTCAATACATATATATATGTATTGAAGTGTCTTTCTTCATGTATATATATATAGTTAAATACATTTTTGCCACACACACACACATATATAACTATATTTTTTACACAATATATATATATATTGAAGTATCTTTTTATCATATATATATCTTTTTACCAGATATGTATATATATATATATATATATATATATATATATATATATATATATTTTTTATATATATATATATATATATATTTTACCATATATATATAACTTTTTACCATATATATATATATATATCTTTTACCATATATATAAATATATATATATATCTTTTACCATACATATATATATATATATATATATATATTATAATATATATATATATCTTTTTACCATATATTATGAATATATATATATCTTTTTACCATATATTATGAATATATATATATATATATCTTTTTACATATATATATATATATATTTTTTATATATATATATATATATATATCACACACCATATATATATATATATATATATATATCTTTTTACCATATATATATATATATATCTTTTTTTTTATATATATATATCTTTTTACCATATATATATATATCTTTTTTATATATATATATATATATATATATCTTTTTTTATATATATATATATATATATATCATATATATATATATATATATATATTTTTTACCATATATATATATATATATATATATATATCTTATATATATATATATATATATATATATATATATATATATATATATATATCTTTTTTACCATATATATATATATATATATATATATATATATATATATATCTTTTTTACCATATATATATATATATATATATATATATATATATATATATATATATATATCTTTTTTTACCATATATATATATATATATATATATATATATATATCTTTTTTTACCATATATATATATATATATATATATATATATATCTTTTATATATATATATATATATATATATATATATATATCTTTATATATATATATATATATATATATATATAATTTCATAAAAGACAGACCACTTTAAGGTTCCATGTAATAGATTATTACACACAGCCCTTTTAAATAACTGTGGATCATCAGACTTTACTTCCAAACAAAAATCTTTTCATTTTTTTGTTTGGAAGTAAAGTCTGATGATCCGCAGTTCTTTAAAGGAGACTTGGTGTAATAATTTATTACATGGAACATAAAGTGGTCTGTTTTGTTTAAATTAGTTGCTCTGGATTTATACTGTGCTCTCTGGATTTTATCCTCCTTAGTTTTACCCATACGCATTACCTAGTTTTTCATAAAGTAAATATATATATATATATATATATATATATATATAAGAAATATCTTTTTGCCAAGCGCACACACCTATGTGTGTGTGTTGTGTGAGTGTGTACGCGTGTGTGTGTGTAAGTATATGGAGAGAGACAGCGTTAACTATTGTAATTTTCATCTGAAATGATATACTTTTAAGGAGCAGGGTTTCTCTCTCATTGAATGTAATATATGAGGAGTTATTATCTTAGAATGCTATGGATGAGGGAAAGCAACAATATGTTCTTTTAATTTAAAAACCTTTCAAGAATGGCTGCCCAACAGCTTATGACTTTGAGCGTTATATGTGTCCGTCGATAGGCATAGCACTGAAAAGAATCAAACCAAAATACGAGTCTCTGTAAGCATCGTAGACAAGGTGGCCATGATAATTAGATGATCTCAGAATTAGGATACGAGACTATTAAACGTATAATTTAGCTGACATTTTGAACATGATACTGGCTCATATCTAGATTAAACAAAGCTTACTAAATACTTATATCCGTCCGGGCCGTCTTCTCATATGGGAATGGTTAACCGATTTACTTCACGGGCCATTAATATTGGAATGGTTTTGATCCTCAAGAGAACACAAAGATTTATGATCTTGGGCCAAACTTAACCATTTAAATATTTTGGTACATTTTAATTTTGATAACACGCAAGGTAGTTCTTTAAATTAGTTTTTAACTGAAACAAATTTTCGTTAACTTCCTTGATTTCTCTACGATTTGCTATTTGAAACATTCTTTCTTTATGACTGGCAATCATGCAAAGCTAGAAGGTCAAGTATACCTTACTATTTAACCTATAGATGGATATTTTTTAGACAAGTAAATATAAAAGACTTTATTCAATATTTACTTTCATGGTGAAGGCGATCACGATTCTCCATGGTTTCCTTTTTATTAGAAGGAAGCTATGGAGAACCGTGATCCATGGCTTCCTTCTTATTAAAAAGAAGCTATGGAGAACCGAAATCGGGATGCGGGAACTTCTACAACGTATATTATGCGTTTTTTAGACGTAGATTGGCGGACTGTAATGGCTAGAAAGTATATTCTACCCTGATATTTAACTTAATTTACAGTTGAGTTAGCATAGAATTTACGGCTACGGTACTCCCTTCCGGCGCTATGTCTTCCAACCAACTTTACTCTCCAAAAATTTAAATACAATGTCAATCGCTATCTAATGTCTTTCTGATTACTCTTTTCTGTTTCCGTTCATTAGTAATGATTCTGTTTCTAATTCTTACACGCCCTGTAATTCCTTTTGTGTTGGTAACTTTACTGCCTTGCTTGGGGTGAATCATACTTATTATAAAACCCAGGTTGCGTGTGTATGTGTGTCTGCTCGTTTATATATTGGATCGGATTTCTTACATTTTTCAACCGATTTCAACAAAATTTCACAGGACTACGTAAAATTACCTTGCGGTGGTTCTGACAGCGCCAAAAATTGGAAAAAACACAATTGTTTTTGCACGAAATCAATTTGAAAACACGATTAAGAGGCGAGAATGAAAGGGGGACAACTCATATCGAGTTATACTTATTATAAAACCCAGGTTGTTTTGTGTGTGTTTCTGTGTTCGTTTATATATGGGATCGGATTTCCTACATTTTTCAACCGATTTCAACAAAACTTCACTTTTTTTGGCAGGTAGTGTTTCTTATTATTTTGCACACTTTTTTCTTTATTTTTACATTCAGAATGCTTTAAAAATTCCATTTACAAGACAATTGTTTATAATAAAATTCTATTCAATCGATAGACTCATAACGATTGAAAACAATGTTTTTGTTTGAGTTTGGGTTTGAACAATTCGTAAAAAAAAAATTAAAAAAAAGTAATTAAGACATGCCTGTCCGTCAACCTTAAACAATAATCTTTGTCAATTTTATTTTTCAGTCTTTATGATGGTCGATACTTGATCTATTTCTTACTGTTACATCCCCGGGCAACGCCGGGCACTACTGCTAGTTCGATTATAAAACTGATGTTCCTCTACTAAGATTAGTAAATATAAAAAGTATTTTCTTATGAATCAGTTTTAGCGTGGGAAAGCTGATTTTTTATTTATTTTTATTTATTTATTTATTTTTAAAACTTTTATCAAGATCTTCGCCATTACCACTTTATAATAAAGAAAAAGATACGCATTTTACTTTGCGAACATATGCTTTGAGGAGAGGCAAGGGCTTCAATATACACTCCAAAAAAAGAAAAGGCTGTGGATCTGGTGAGTGCCAAGTCTTAAATCAGAATGAAAATCAAGAAGGCGGAACTTATCACCAAACTGTGGAGGGTCGGGTTTGCTGGAGGCTGAATAGTAACCTGAGGTTAGAAAAAGCTGATAACGGAAATAACATGTCTTGCATGGCGGATCTTAGACTTGATTCACCTTTCTTGCTCCTCGACGTCACTCTTCCCTAAATCTGTCTTTCCTGTTGTCATTTTGCCTTTCTTAACATCTTTTCTGCTTCAGTAATCACTTCTACATGTCTAGCTTTTTCTCATGATTAACATCAGCAGTAGCAGCTTTTTCGTCGTGAATGTGCTCGTACTTCGAGTGGCCGTGTGGGGAATGCAGAATTCACCAACTCGTTATGGTCTTTTATTTGGATTTTTTATTCGAAATATTTTTTCAGGCACAATAGAGTAATGGATAGCGGATCGGATTGAGGAATCGGAGAGCCGAGTTCGAATTCCAGTCGGATCCATTACATTCACTTACGTGCTAATACTCTTGAGAAAGGTATGGGTGTCAACCGGTCTAGGAGAAAGTAACTCTGAATTCAAAATTTGTCATATAGGAATAAAGTGTCGTAGCCGACACTTGAGTTTGAACATAGATCGCCAAAGAACAAGCACAATAACAATTAGATCACTTGACGGGTAAAGGAAAAATATATATATGGTAATTGGCGGCGTCTGACCGAGGGTTTTTCAAAGGCTTTACTATTATTGTATCTGTAACTTACAAAGTCTCTCCTAAAAAAACAAAAAAAACCTGTATGTAGCTCTGACGTAGCATATACTAAGCATGTTCACTATTTTCGCGGGAAAGCAGCATTTAGCGTAATGAAAATGCCACAAACTTAACTAAAATAAAGTTTTATCGTCAAAATGCTTATGTTATTATTAAGATGAAAGACCAAAGTATTTTTTTAATTATTTTTTGAAATTTTTTAATCCTTTCTAACACGTTTGAAATTTTGGTTAAATTCTTTTTTTGTTTACGTCATCGCGGCGTCACAGAAAATAACATATTTTTTTTGCGATTTTTTTCCGTTGAAAACATATTGATTTGGAAATTCTTGTAAAAATCAAGTAATTGTCCGATTTTAATGAAATTTTCAGGACTTATTCACAAATGAATGTAATTATTTTTAAATATTTTTTTAGAAAATTTTGGTAAAAAATATTTTTTTAAAATATGTTACCCCACATTTACTTAATTTAATGAAATTTCCTTAAAACCTTTTTGGTTCCTGAATTTTTTTTTTTTTGGTTAAAATTAGGAGTCTTCGAAGATGGTAAATAACCTACATTTTTTTTTTTCAAATTTGAGCTGTCTAACTGAAAATCTGCTCTGAATTGAAAAATAATGAATCAATAAAACTATGATATTACTTAATTAGAAAAGCTTTTAATTGCTTTTTTGTAAATAAGTAATATTAATGACATTATTGTCTGAAGAAATAATTTTTTTCTGATGAATAATTAATTTTTACAAGATTTTTTTCGTTTTTTAAGAAATTTTAATTATAATAATTTATAATAGTTTAAAATCGTATAAAGCTCTGTATTAAGAGGGTTCCTCGAGGTGATGTAGTAATTAAGTAGAAAAAAAATCTACGAGTCCAAAATTGCTAAGTTTAATAAATTTAGTTGCGCTACTTTTTTTAAAAAATAATTTTTTTATGTTGTATTTTTTACTTAATACATTCCTTATTTCCATGTATGATATACAGAAATTGCCATTATTATAACAAGGTCACGTGATTTAAGGGTTTTGTCCTTTACGTGGCCTTTTCATAACATTTCGTTTCTTACAGGTTGTATTTTCCGTTCAGCTTTAAAAGTGTAAACTTTAAATTTTAAAGTAATTTTTCTTTTTTTTTCATTTACTATTTCACTAAATAATTTTATTTTATGTATTGTATTTCCATTAGTGTGTGTCATACTCAAAGAGAATAATTTTTTAAAAACTCAGACTTAAAAATTATGTCATTTATGGTCATCAGTAGTAGCTGTCATCGGTTCGTCATTCAACAATCCATCAATATTTCGATCAGATGAACAGGACCGCATGTTAATAATTGGTTGTATATTATTTTTTATGCTATAAGTAAGAAAGATTTCCTTCAAATCAGATAACTTTAATTTTAAATTTTTTAATTTTACTAAAATAACGTGTCAGAAATTTTCTTAAATATTTTCAAAATCGATAAATTTGTGTTTGTTTACAAATTTCTTAAAATTAAGAAAATGGCCGATTTTTAGAAAAATTAAAAAAATTGAATTTAAATTTGACAATCAAATGTATATAGTTTCTATCTGAAATACACCAGAATTGTTTGATTAATCGAAATCATAAATTTAATGATTAAACTTTTTTTAAAGCTAAAATAAAATCTTCAAGAATGTTTTTTCGTTGTAAGAAATTCATTTTAAACTTAAATATAGAAAATTTATGCCGAAATAGTGGAGATACTTAGCATATAGTATACAGCTAAAGAAAGGATCGTTCGCATTGGCTCAATGATTCTGATTGCGGTCGAATGATACAAATTCGAAATACTTTGTTTCCTTTTTCCTTGCTTTCTTTCTTATCATTTTGTTTCTCCAAATCTTTTAAGATTAATCATTATGACTTTCCAAATAATTAAACATTGTCCCAATTCTTTTAACCAATTTCCTATCATACTTTTCTTTCTTTCATTCATTATCTTTAATTCTTTTTTCATATTATTTTGGTTCTTTTGTACTTTAGTTTTTCTTTCTTTTTGCCTTATTTTCCTCCTTATTCCTGATTTCGGTATTGTTATATAGGAACAAAGTGTCGACACTTGGGTTTGAACACAGATCGCCAGAGAACAAGCACAGTCGACCTCATCTTGAAATAATTAGATCACGTGACGGGTAAATGAAAAAATATAAATATTGGAATTAGCGGCGTCTGACCGAATATTGTTAGAAGACGTTACTATTGTTGTATCTGTGATTTACAAGGTCTCTCCTACAAACCGTCATTACAAATGTTTTCTTTCTTTTCATTCTTTTACAATTTTTTTTATATCTTCATTTTTTAAATTCTTTTTTCTTGCTTATTTATACTCTCTGAATTTTCACTCTTGAATTAGTATTCTTTTTTTGTGTGATATTTCACCCCTCTCTCCATTTCTTTATTTTTTTATAACACCCTTCCCCTTTTCTTCATATTATTTTTCTTTTAATTCTGCTGTTTGTTGTTTCTGTCTTAACGCCATTTCTTTCTTTTTTTTTTATTCGTTGCTTATTTCTTTTTAATTTTCATGCATTTTTCCTTTCTTTTATTCTTTCTTTTCTTTCATTCTTACAATTCGTCTTTTTTTTTCATTATATTTTCTTCACCGACTTTTCTTACGATATGTTTCTTCTTTAAATTTTTCTTTTTCTTTTTTTTTCTTCTCTCTCTCTCTTTTTCTTTCTCTTTCTGTTCATCTTGGCTTCGGCTTTTCACGACCAATTTCTCTTCCCCCGATTCTTTTCATATTTCTCCTTAAATTACATTTTACTTTATCTCCAAATATAAATCTAACCGTAACCCAATTCTTTCTTCAGTCCATTAATGCCTACCGTCACGTTTTCAGACAGTTGTCATTCAGAAGCATAATTAGAAAACTATGATTAATAGTGCACTATTTTCAAAAACCTATGATTAATAAAAGACTTATTTATAAACCTACATTTTATTTTAATAAACTCATAATTAAAAGAGAATCTTTCGTTTTAAACATACACTTAATACAGGACTTTTTTATAAAACTATAATTAATACAGGACTTTTTTTATAAACCTATAATTAATACAGGCCATTTTCTATAAACCTATAATTAATACAGGCCATTTTCTATAAACCTATAATTAATACAGGACTTTTTATGAATCTATATTTGATACGGAACCTATTTATAAAACTATAATTAGGATAGTACTGTTTTCATGAACCTATATTTAATGCAGCACTATTTTCATAAACCTATAATTAATGCAGCACTTTTTCATAAACCTTTAATTAGTGCAGCATGTTTTTTGCGAACCTATAATTAATATAGCACTTTCTTCATGAAAGTATAATTAATACATCGCTTTCTTCATGAGCCTATAATTAATACAGTACTTTCTTCATGAACCTATAATTAATACGTTACTTTCTTCATGAACCTATAATACATCTCTTTCTTCATGAACCTATTATTAATATAGCACTTTCTTCATGGACCTATTATTAATACAGCACTTTCTTCTTGAAACTGTACCGAATACAATGTTTTCTTCTATGAAACTATAATTTATATTATTATTCTTTTTTATCCTGATTTCGGATATTATTTTAATAATGAGTCTTGAATTTTTATTTTTTATTTTTAAAATTCATACTGGAAATTAGATGGACATTAAAGTGTTAAAAATAACAACTTTTACTCTTTCTCAATTTCTGTCTACTTTTCTCATACATTTCGCATTTCTCTTCACCATTATATTATTTTTCTTCTCTTTTTTTTTCTGCTTTTTTCTTCTCTTTTCTCCCCTAAAAAAAGACAAACAATTTAATCTCATCTTTCATGCATCAACTTCCTGTCTTCCATTTCTTTCCTTTCTTACACATTTCAGCATTCTTCATTTCTACCGACATATTCTTAACACACTTTTCCCAATTTTTAACAGACTTTTTTCCCCCTGATCGTCACAGTGATGTATATCATAAGACGAAGAATTCTTATTTTCTCAAATGTTTAATAGCATTTTGTAATATAATGTCACTGGCACCAGGGAAAAAGCATTACGCGGGTTAAACCACGTCCCATTCCCTCAAAGACTCACATCATTTACACGTTTTGTGATCATCTCCTTTGTTCCATTCTACGCGCCCCAACTTCTCTGCTCCCTGCCTCATCAACCTGATGGGAATAGATTCCAACATTTTTTCGCAGGCTTCTGTTCCCAACCCCGAACTACGATGCTTCGTTTGGCCTTCATTCTCTCAGGCGTAATTCCCGGGGAACAAAAGAAGCACTTGAAACGTATAAATAAAGCAAAATTATTTTCTTCTTTCATCCTTTCTATACTTGTCCAGGGATGGTGCAACAGATAACGGCTTAGGTTTGAGAAAACAAAGCGCCAATTTCGAAATCCAATGGGGTTCTTTACATTCACTTACGCGTAAATATATATATATTTTTTGTGGGTAAGGGAAAGAATCGATTCCCTCCTCACCCGATCTATGGCTTAAATATCAGCAATTGTATATGGAAAATCATTGTTTTTTCTCCAAACTATTTATTCTTACATTCTAAAACCTGTTTTATCTTTAAATACCCAAAATGGCTGATAAGCTGTTAAAAAGCTAAAACATAATTCTCTGCTTGTCTTACTTGGATACCGAAAATATTTTCTTTTATATACCATATCCGTTAAGGATTTAGGTGATTATGATTATCCACAACTTCCAGTATTTTATCATTTTAATTAAATTTTGATCCTATAATATATATCTTTGTCTCTGCAACATATTTACCCTAACTCTGTAAATATTTGTTATGTGACCTACCTGTATGGACTGAATGGACTCGTCCTATTACTATATATATACGGAGAGATTATGCCTCTCAAGAGTGCTTTCTACAGTTAACCTGTTACAGGTAAACAATCGAACTCTCTGCCTTCGGGCAGAGAGGAACCGGGACGAGGCTCCGCCGAAGGGTAGAGTCTCGTTCGGGGAGATTGACTGCCCCTGAACCCGTTTATGCGGGTTCAAAGAGGGATTATTTTTGGCCGAGCCTACGGGCTCGGAGATCCCACGTTAAACCGGCCTTGTGCCACATGTAACCCTCGTGGGGGGAGGGTAATTAAATATCGCTGTCTATAGTTGACGAGTTGACTACTGTACTTTGCTGTCAGTCGGATGTGCAACACTTTTGTATTCGTTCTTTTTATTTAATAATATGTTTTCACTAAAACTGAATTCGAGTTTTCTTTCGGACCTATTCTGGGTTCACAACAGTATTTTACTGGCTGGTTTTCACTTCAGTGTACCTAGTGAGTGTTAATTTCTTATGGTTCTCTTTTACTATAATGTGCTTCAGTAATTACAATTTTCTCTTTCTTATATTAAGTATCGTCTTCCTTGTAACATTCTCCTTAGTCACATCATCTGTCTTGGTATTTTGAGTATTCGTCGGTAGAACCATATCATTGTCGCTTCAAACATTTCTTCATCTTCGAGGATATAAGCGACCTTCTTTTTTTTTCTAATAAATTCTTCATCTTTATTAGCATACCATTTTTCAGCATGAGGCGCGCTGTAATTTTGACATATCTTCCAAGGAATATTCTGTCCAGCGTTATAATATCAATCTTTGTATTCTTTCAGTGTCAAGGTTGGAAAACCAGAGTTCAGTAGTCAATATATAGTTCATATAATCTACATAATAATTAAACTGTTTTTCATTCCATTTGATTTGCTGTTTGCTACAAACATTTACGTAGTTTTTTTTTCATTTAAGCCTCAGTTAAATGGACGGTTGTCTTAAGATGTTATTCAACATTTTGCCCTGATATAGCTTTGATAGGTAGAGGAGTAGTACTCATTAACACAAGATTTTATTTTAGATAAAGATTATTATTATCATTATCATTATTATTATTATCATCATCTTTATTATTATTATCATAATCATTATTATTATTATTATCATAATCATTATCATCATCATCATCATCATTAGTATTATTATTATCATCATTATCAGCATTATTATTATTATTATTATTATATTTTATGTGCCGTGTACTTGTAGGGCGTGGGCAATCATTAATGTCGATAATATCATGTTATGTGTAACCCTTAGTAATGTTTAGCTTTTTGTTATCACTTCTAACCCATGTCCTGGCAATAATTTACAAAAGCTTATTCGTTTATGCTGCGTTTTCCTCTGACCTTTAACCTTCAATGTCTTGTGAATTTCAAATTTTATATGCCCTCTTTCCTTGTGATGCGTACTAAAAATTTCAAATTTTTTTTCCGTTCTAAGTGTCATTGTCTTTTCTTTCTTTTTTGTTACATTTTTCCTAAACATTCGTCGTGGCTCACATGTTCAGTCTATGACATTCTCAGTATCCTTCTGTAAAAACAGAATTTTGTTGCCCGAGGTCTCTTTTTCATCTGAGAAGAGATTGTATGTCATTCACTACAATATAGGAAAACCGATATTATATGTAATATACACTCCAGTACTCTGTGTTTCTAACGATTTCTTTTTCTGTTTTTTTAATACTTTGCTTAGCTTTTGGAAGACATCATTCACCGCTATCCCAATGAACCTTCTGATTTTGGTGTCGCATTTCCCGCCCATTGTTAGATTTCATTTTATTCTTACGCATATTAATGTGTATCAGAATACTTTTTAATCGTTTCTAGATCTCTTACTACTATTCGAATATTGGCTATTATTATTATTATTAATATTAATATTTCCTTTGATTTGTGGTGTGTACGTATTTCTTTAAGGTCTCCCCCAGAGATCTAAGGTCAGAAATGGCATTATGGCATTTTCCATTGACCAATTAGAGAAAAAAAAACAACGTACATATTTTACATAGATAAAGCCTTTCGTACAGTCTGAGCTGTACTCGTGAGAATAATTTTTTGTATTTCTTTAAGGTATGGAGTTCCAGGAATCCCTTCAATGAGTCTATTGGAATCTTTTCCAACCAATCCTAGGGCTCCAACTACAGTAGAAATTGTTGATGTTCCCATGTGCCACATTTTTGAGATTTCGATTTCATGGTCCCTGTGTTGTGATAGATTATGAAGATTTTCATAGATACATAGCAGTCTGCAAGGACTTCCATATCAATAAAGAGGCTTTTTTTTTACTGTATCTAATACCAATGTCTGGGCGGTTAGCTTTGATTGTTCCGTCTGTGTATATTGTGTGGTCCCATAAAATTGTTACCCGGCTCTGGGTGGTGTTTATATCAATTTATTTCAGTTTCCTTCCCGTAGAATTTGCCGTTTTTCATGTGCTGTTATTGGCCCACTATGTCATACCGGGTTTTATATTCAATGGATGCCAATAACTTGCAATCTGATACAAGAGGATCAATTCTTTCTGGATATTTATCACAGAACCTGCATTTTGGCTTAACACAATATTTTAGTATGTGTGCTTGATAATTTTTAGTTAACAATCATTGGTCGTGTGCAGCAAGGATAAAACCTTCGATTTCAGCTTTTAACCTTGCATTATGTAGCCACTGATGAGTACGGGGTTTGTCTACATCAGCTTGTTTGGTACGGTCTGAGTATTGACCATGAAGCGGTTTGTCTTGCCATCGTTTCTGTATCTGGTTGGTTGCATTTACTTTGGTTTCTTTTTAAGTATTTTGCAATTTCAGTCATTGTATTGTGCTTTGCTTGTATTTCTACACCGATTTGAAAATCCATTTTGAAATTGCTGGCTTCATTTATAAAGGAATAAATTAGCTTACTACTTTCATGCTCTTTGACACATATCGTCATCCAGTCTTCTGTAGTTTATAGGTATTTTTGAAGGCCTATAGTTGTAGTTTTGTAAGACTTTTTTAGTTAAACTAATCCTCTGTTTACTTTGATCTGGGTGTTGCAGTTTTTGGGGTATTATGTACTAGTGAGTTAGCCCAAGTGACTTGACTCACTTTATAGTCCACCAATAGAAGGTTAACCAATCAGAAAACGTAGAATATTCAATCCGTCGTGTATAAAGGCGTCCATTTTGTTTACTCTCTCCGAATGTCTAGTACCAGCTTGTCGGGTGAAGAGGAACAGAAAGAATAACTACGCTCTGCTACTTTTACCGGGATATCCACTGCTAACCTGAACTACGCTTCCCTACTGTCTTCGAAATATTCACTGCTACCCTCTGGAATCTATACTCAAAGACGAACGTCATCATGAACAACACTGGGCGCATACAGACAATCAACACCAGTTTTGGGGTGATGCATGCGGTAGCAAGTGTGAAGCTTTCTCCTTTTGGCGTTAATTCGCTTAATGTCAGCTTTACTCCAATTACGGATATTAAAACTGTATTGCACCATTAGGACAGCCAATGTGTTTATGGTTGATATTCTGTCTTTTGAATTCAGATCGGTGTTCAGTACCAGACGCACACGCCTGTAGTAATCCGTTTTTACCTTCTCCTTCATTTGGTTATACTGTATACTATCTCCTTCGCTAATTCCTAGGTCCTTATACGCTTCATCTTGTCCCAGTTCCCTAAACCTTGTGACAAAATCTACTTCTATTTAGGGTGTTTCTGTAATTCCCCCTTCCTCGAATGTTACGTTTGCACATTTATCTATACCAAAATCCATACCTATGTCTTCACTGAAACATTTTATCATATTGAGGAGGTCCTTCAACTTATTGCCGTCTTTAGCAAAGAGTTTGAGATCATCCATGTAGAGTAGGTGAGTACTATTATTATTATTATTATTGTTATTATTGTTATTATTATTTAATTTTTAACTCGGAAAATGTTGCTATCAGGTTTCATTCATGATAAGGTCACCGGAAATGCAGTAAATAGCATAATGTAATTTTTCCCGGTTCGTCGAAAAGAAAATTCTTGTATCAATTTGCTGATGAATTAGGAGTGGTGTGCATGATTTACTATCTGTCCTTTTTTGCTTACTTCTTCTGTCGTGATTGGGTTTGAAACAAACAATTATTTACTTATTAACGGTGCAAATTATCTCATTACAAAACTATTGCTTCGTCCAAAGCACAATTGTCATGTCGTTTAGTACCAATATCAACCGAAACAATTTTTTTCTCTGTAAATTAATTACCTTAATTACTTGTCTAATTCGAAAACATTCATCTCTTATTTTATTTCCAGTTTTCCCAGCTCTTTAGAGAGAAAGACGATTTTTTTCACGTGAAGTTTATTTGATTTCTTGTCTTTTTTGTTTTTTGTTTCTTCTTCTTCTTTCTTTATCTTCTTCTTATTATTATTATTTATAAGTCGAATGTTTTAAATAAGAATAAACATTCGTCTGAACTCGCTAGTCTGATAAAAGACAGAGTATATGAGTATCGAACTGTGGAGCTCAGGCTTTTTTATACTAATTTTCACCTATTATAAGGCCCAAGAGCCACTTAAGGTAGATGAATATTGTGAAGTGCTGTATGAGCGTAACAGTGGATAATGATGTTCATGGGTCCATGCAGAAAAAATAATCGTTGACACAATACTTGAAGAGGTCAGTTGATTGATTTGTTTCCTCAAGCTTATCGACCATTTGAAGGTTATTTAAAGCCAGCAAATATGCTTAGATTATAAGAATGTTTAGGTAATTGTAATGGTTAGTCTTACTAATTAACCCATAGCTGGTGGAGAAGAGGCGGATTCATATATTTTCCAAGGAAACTCGACTGTCCGATTAAAACGTCCGAGCCATTATCCTTTACACCACCCGCACATCCAAGCTGTCACACATCTAGGTACTTTCCAGGTTGTCGTTGTTTAACTTCGGTGATCTTAGCGATCCGGTGTTTTAACGTGATGCTTGCAGAGGCCAAGATAGTAGATTGCGAAAATATCTCACCGGTAATGCAAAACTATCTTTCTAAATATTTTCTTGTTATGACCTAGTACACCTTCTCTGGCAAAACAGTTGGAACTCGTGAAAACCGAAAGTTTTCCAACTCTCATTCTCTTATGTTGATACCTGGATATGACCAAGGAAATAGCTACTCGTATCCGTGTATGGAGGAGGCATAGTGTCGTAATGGAAAGCGACTCGGATTGAGGAACCGGAGAGCCGAGTTCGAATCCATTACATTCACATACGTGCTAATATCCTTGGGACAGGTATGAATCCTCTTCTTCTCACTACCCCAGTTAAATAGCAGGACAGACCGGGTTCCATAGCCTTGGATGGCAACAGGTCTACTGCAGAGAGAAATGGCCACCTACTGCAGGAAAAAATTTGCCTCGTCAGAATCGAAAAATACATGATCGCCTAAGCGTGTATCACGCATGGCACATAACTAACTGGTCTGTGTATTTCACTTGCCAAGGTGGATAGCTAATCCTTATTACTGACATCTGCTCTGGCATATTTGCTTTTTTTTTCTTCATCACCCAGAAAAAAAACTGTTTTATTTTCTTTTAAGCTTATCCCCCCAGGCAAGGCGGGAGTGCTTGCCGCTAACACGCAAGGGGTTACAGAAAGTGAGAGCAAGAGTAAAAAAGGTGTTTGAAGACACAGAGTAGGACGTAGATCAGGATCAAGTCATCAGAGGATGTCGATTGATATTATGAATATTTTAAGGTTATAGTTATCAGGAAAGCAATAAGAGGGAGCGAGTTCCTTTGACTGGAAATGCAGGATAAGAAGATTTTGAAGTAGAAAAAGATTTAACTACATTTAACTGTTTCGACAGTGAAAGGGTGGGACCGAGATGCCAACCTAGTAGCACGCTTAAATTCATGCAGTTTGGGAACCAGTGAAAATAGCTCGTCAGATTAATTACCATGAAAATACTTGTAGAAAAGACAGCGGGAACAACAGCAGGTCTGCGAGAGATTGACGATAGACGTGATGCCAGATCAGGACCTATCACATTACATATATGTTTCTGGATTTTGTTGTAATTATGCTAGCCGGGTTTGTTACAGTTTCCGGGGAAAATGTCATGCTCAGCTTTTTAGAGAAAAAGGCTACCATGATCAATACATTGGGTAAAATGACTTGTGAATTCATGTTACTACAAATATTGACCACTTCCGAACGTTTACCTAATTTTTCTTTTACCTAATTGAGTAAAATCCTGTGAGTGTTTTCAGGCATTTTCTAAATGTGCCGAATATTGGCATCATTGCTCCAGGTCGATATTATCAAGAAGTTGATTCTTTGACAAATCCACGGGAATACCATATGTCAAGTTAAAGTTATCATAATGAAAATATTGAATACAAATTATTACAAATAATGCTGTAAGGGATGCCTTCCATAATTCAAGAGCGTGTATTCTTTGAATCTATGTAAAAAATCCGAAATAAAAAGAGAAGTAGAATTTAACAAAAAGGAAGTTTAAAACGCCAAAAACAAACGAGATATCAATTAAATATTTAAATACCGAATTAATGCGATATCGCGAAGGATTATATGAAAATGTCTGGTAACATTGTCATAATAGGAAAATTTAAATATTTCTTTCCTGGGTATGACGATAAACTACATCCGGCAGCAAGGAGCTTTTGAGGAGCGTGAAACCACCTCGTACTTACTGTTGTTCCCAGGTTCACCCTAGTACAACCTGTAAGTGTCCTAAATTCGGGAAAATAGTTAACCCCTCCCCCCCCCAAACTGGGGTCAAAACACTATGAAAGTATAAAAATAGATTTTTTTATGGTAAAACACCAGCATTACATTTTTGAAAAAAATATTACCAACAATATATTTGCCTCTCTAAAAAAACCGTTTTTTACAAAATAGGCCAATGAAGCTTGATCTCCAAACAGATTTCCTACAACGAATACATATTCTATTCATATGAATCTATTTTAAAAACCTTGTCTGCATTGAATAACCCATCGAAGTTGATATGCCGTAAAGGAAATTAAACTTGAACCTAGAATTAATGCATATATTTTAAACATCGTTTACATACATCTTATTCTGAGCGATCATGATATAACAACTTACTGTCCTTTTGAGTGCTTAGTGCATTATATCGTTCTGTAATCTCTCACAGTTGCTGATCTGTTAACCATCTTTACCTGCTCGTTACGTAGATTATTCGCTTCTTTCCCCTGCCAGTTAAATACCCTGTGAATTTCCAATTCCTTAAACACCCTTCCTCATTTTGTGCTGGAGAAACTTCTAATGTCTCTTTCTGATTCTAACTAGATGTACCATTTTTTTTTTTATTCCAATTTTCCTTAAAACTTCGCCGTTCACCATAATACTGTGGTTATTAACGGTATACTTCTACTGCTTCAAATGACTTTTCATCTATGAAAACGTTGCCCAACTTTCATGTAATATAGGGGGACTTATATTACATAACTATTTAGTTATATTTTCTTTGTTTTCTAGCGAAATGGTCCTGTTTGTTAATACTTTGTTAGCGTTTCATTTTTTTTTTTTTTTTTTGATATTCTAACGCATTTCCTTACTTTGGAGTCACATTTGCTGTTCATAAAATCACAAATCGAAATATTTGCGGAAATGCTTAGGGTTTGCCGTTTAATATATGGATTGATATATATATATATATATATATATATAATTAAAATATTTTCTTAATATTCATAATATAACGCTTGAAATCAATTCGCAAAGTAAAGTTTCTATTCGTGTCGCTAACCCAGTTTTTCAAAATCTATCTTTTTACCCAAAGTTGGCTGTGGAATGATTCATTTGCAGTAACGAAAATGTTGGCGATTTTAAATTGTGCGTAGAATGCAGCGGTATAATGTTTGAAACGTTAACTATTTCTTTTTATTTTCTTCACAAATCGATATAATAAAATCTATGTACCTTACACCTAAGAAACAGGTATTCTTTACAAAAAATAAAATTAGGACAAGTTTTATCCACTATAGTATGGTTTTATTTTATTTTGTTGTCTGAAAACATTTTCTATCTTACTGAAGCTATCTGAACAGGAAGTATCACACATCATCCAGACCAGGCACACGACAGGAGTCAATACTGCAGCTTTCTTTTTGTTGGGATATAGACATATATGTTGGTTTGGCGAAATCTAATGATCACTAAGAAAAGTCCAAATGCATCTGTGTTTACAGTGTTAGTTTCATTGTGGTCTTGTAGTTACTGTAAACCTACTTCAAGGTATTTGCTGTATACCTCAATAACATATTGGTGTGGGAGAATAGTGCTAGGAATTGGCCTATACACCAATGGGTGACAGATAGAAAACGTTTTAGTATCTGTTTGAAACTAATCACTTTTTTCTCTTAGGGGATGTGCCCTTAAGAAATTCGGAAACTCAACTTTTCCTCTCATTTCTTTTTTTTTCATCCATTTTCTCAAGTTCCTTCCTCTGTATTTCAATATGTCCTCTGAGTGTCAAATTCTGTAACCCTTCTTTCCTCATTATGAGTGATAGAGATTATAAATACGGCTTTTTGATTCTAAATAAATGTTTCATTTTTGTCTCCCTTTCCTATAAATCCTCCTCGTTGCTTACATTTTCTGTCCATCGTTTTCTCAATATCCTTCCATAAAACCACATCTCTGAATAATCGATTCTAAAACGTTTCCATGGAGATTTCAAAGAATATCTCCAATGAATCTTTAATAATGTACTGAAAGAAAATAAGAATATAATATCCTGGATGACTTTATCCATATTGTGACGACGTTAAACCCGTACCAGTGTGCCGTCTGTGACGCGTGCAGTCATAATATTCCGTGGAATGAAAGAGTTCAGGGTATGCAGTTCTCCTGCTGTATAAACGCACAGTTGCAATATTTTTTTTTTTCAATTAGAGCTATTTGAGAGATTTTAAACTTTGGACTTCTAGGCACTGAACAATCACCTCAGTGGTGTTTCAATAGTGAACGCAATAGTCAAAGGAACATTCATATGCTCAAAGACCAGTTTCTGGCTAGCCACGTAATAGAGACTCTCACCAAAATCGACTTTCACTAATGGCAGGAACTTTAGTCCGAGAAATTTCAGTTGTCACTTACTGATGTTAAATATAAGTTGCCTTTTTGTTTCCATTTTTTTTCTAAAACTTCATAATCAGTGTCCTCAGCATCCTTTTAGAAAACATTTCTGTTGCTTCAAGCCTCTTGTTCAGCTTTGTGGAGATTGTCCAGCATTCACTGGTATATAGGAGGACCGATATCATGTAACAGTTCAGTTTTCTTTTCCCTGTTCCGCCAACAGTTTACACGAACTCAAATGTAGGTTATTTGCTGCTTTCCGCTGCCCCTCATGAATTTAGTATACACTGTCAGTGTTATATTCTCCACGGCATCTTTCATCATTATACACACTAGATATTTAAACTCTTTCCTATTCTATGGAGAATAGTTTGTTTTTGTTTGTTTTTTTTGGGGGGGGATTCCATTTTCTTTAATAGTGAAGGGCTAGTTAACCCATGTTTTGTAACTCAATAAACTCGGAGAAAGCAAAAAGAAAGAAACTCAACTATCAATACCCAGAAACATCAGACTACTTCCGGTATTCATGCCTTCACCAAAGATTTTGATCGACTGGCGCTCTTTGGTGTTCAATCATTAAATGATCACTATATCTGTCATAAATATTTTTCATCCCGTTCTGTCATTCCTATAACAATTATATAAAATTGGTACAACAGGAAAATTTCCACATACATGACTCTGGAGCTAGTCTCTACATGATGTTCGATAACTTTCCTGTGACACAATCACCTAATCTGCCCTAAGAAAATATATATGGGACAGAATAGGACGACACTTAACACTTTAATTTAACCAACTTCATATCGCCCACGATTACGTCAATGAGTAGGATATACTGGGTTGGTGTATAATTATCTGACGTTTTTTTTTAAATAATTTTTATTATGAAAAAAAGAAACATAAGAATTCAACAATATCATTTTAAATGGTTATTCCGGGGCCTATGATTATCGACACGTATTTTCATAACCTGCAAATAAATTATTAAAAAGAAGTAGACAAAATAGCATTTTTATTAACAAATAACTTGCCTACAAAAACGCCTGATAATTATGCACCAAGCCAATAGTATTTTTTAAGATAGAAGCAAACTTGTTTTGACAGGATATATCCCATATTCATATGATTTCCCAGTACTGTCGTCTCATAACTTATTTTGCAATCCGTGACCATTGAGCTCTAGATATAATGAATTAATGTTTAATCTTTTATAAAAGATATTCAAAGTGTGGCAATACACATTTAATATACATTTAATTGTCTAGTGTCATTTTTGAAGCATAAATTTCCACCTACTAAAATGATTTCGAAATTTGATCTGTAGACTGGAACTTTATAAAAATTGAAAACAAATTTAGAAATTTTGTAGTCTTTCAGTCCGTTATGTAACATGCGTGATACACGCTTAGGCGATCATGTATCTTTCGATACATGTCTGACGAGACAGATTTTTTTCCCGTAATAGGTTGCCATTTCTTTCTGCAGTAGACCAATTGCCATCCAAGATTATAGAACATGGTATGTCCAGCTATTTAATCGGGGTGGGGTGAAGAAGAGAATTCATACCTTTCCCAAGTAACTTATTGTAATTGATTCGACTGGAATTCGAACTCGGCTCTCCGATTCCTCAATCCAAGCCGCTATACATTACGCCACCATGTTTCTTTATAATCGTTAGATGATTTAAAAAAAACAAAAAAAAAAGATAAAGAAAAGTTGTCTTTTCGTAGAAGACTTACTTGATTTGTGAAATCGTTGTAATTTTATGTTGCCATTTGCTAATATTGGTAGTAGATACAACAATGACGAGATTCTGTTTTGGAGCAACCTACCCAGTCACCACGTATTGGCTTCCAGCCCACTCCACCTAAATTATATGCTTGGCGTCATGTTTGTGCGTGTTAAAAATTAGCAAACCTATAAATTCAGAATGTAAATGAAATTCAAGACCTGAGATTTATTTGTTTGAAATGGAATCCAGTGAAGGTCATCGGCACTAATGAAACGATCAACTAACATATATATGAAGGATATATTAAATGAATCGCATTTTAGGGCATGTTGACCTCTAATTTGATTAATTCGCCATTTGCAGGTGTTACAAGTAGTTTGGCATTATGTGTCCTCATGAAGATTCATTTCCTCTTCAGACTTACCCATTTCGTAGTTCTTGTACGACAAATTATTTCAGAGCATGCGCTCTTCTGCTTCTTTTTCTTCCATATACCGTGAGCCCTCAGGACTTGAGTTATCGAGGTTCCTTACAACTTAATATTGTTTGTATCTTTAAGCATTATTTATCTTGTAACTATATCCCCATTCCCAATGGTGAAATCTATTAAGAAAACCCTATTTCTTAGGTCATTTGCTGTTTCCCTCTGCCCGTCTTGCAGGGTGTTAACTTTTCTAAGCCTTTTTTCTCATTATGTATGCCAGAAATGTTAAATATTTCTTTCTGTTTTATATAATTGTCTTTTTTTTCTTCTTTTCATAAAACATCCTTGTTTACATATCCCTTCCATGATATTCTCAGCATTTCTCTGTAAATGGATGTTTCTGCTGCTTGAAGTCTCTTCTTCATCTATGAGAAGATCCAGCATCCAAGCTCAGATTCCACTCTTTTTTTTTCTGTTCCTAGCTAAATATTTCTTTTTCATAATATTTTGTTTAGGCTTTGGAAATTATCTTTTGCTGTTCCAATATGCCTTCGGATTTAAGTGTCACATTGACCTTGCTGCCAATGTAGTACTGCACTTAACTTCGTAAAGTCGAGATATCATACTGATGGAAGGCAAAAGAATTCTCTAAGACGACTGAAAGAGTTTCCGGCAATAGTCTCACAGATGCGATGACGAATTCTTTTATCATGCCTAATTTAATATTTAAAAAACAATATCTAAGACGATTGAAAGAGATTCCAACATGGCTTTAGAGATGCGATCTGAGGTGGTGACAAATTATTTTATCAGGCCTAGTTAAATATATATATATATATATATATATATATATATATATATATATATATATATATAATTCTCTAAGACAATTGAAAGAGCTCCTGACAATGGTTTCACAGATGCGATGACAAATTCTTTTATCAGGCCTAGTTTAATTTCCGACAATGGCCTCACAGACGCGATCTGATGTGGTGGCGAATTCTTTTATCAGGCCTAGTTTAATATTTTTTAAAAATCTCTAAGACGATTGGAACAGCTTCCGACAACGGCCTCACAGACGCGATCTGATGTGGTGACGAATTCTTTTATCAGGCCTCGATTAATATTTGACATATCTAAAGGAAACAAATCTGATGTGGTCAAGGTTACATATGGCAGAAACTGATTCTTAGAATTATATATTGAATGCTACCTTCGTATTAAAAATATCGAAAGTATACACGAAACGTAGAAAAATCAAGTGAATCGCTATTTTATTTGTTACATAGTTTAATTTGAATGTTTTAAAATATGATTTTTCAGTTTTCAAAATAATTGTGGTCATATAGACTATCACTTTCAATTATTTCACTTTATTTTTTCAGGCTAAAATCAGTTTACCGTCAAACGAACTTTGATTATCTTAGCTAAAATTAAAGTATTTTAAATCATCTATACTATTTGATCATGTAATAGTGTAAACTTGAAGACCTTAGTAAACTTTTCTGTAATATCCGTCATCCAATATGGGAGTTAACAATATCCCCACAGATGAAGGAAAGACTTGAGCCCGCAGAAATGTAGTTCTAGAGAATGATGCCAAGAATACTATGGATTGAACATGTGAGCAATAGCAACGTTTCAGAGAAAATAGAAACAACACTTATACATACTATCAGAAAGAAATAGTTGACATTTTTAGGACAAATAATGAGGAAAGGGGGTTTAGAAAATTTGACACACACACGATATATTAAAGGCAAAGGACACAAGAAAAACACCAGATAAAATGATTAATGAGCTTATAATGTCATTTTCCCAAGTAGCCATGACACAATTCAGATGTAATATACTTTAATACATATATATATAATAAGATTATTTGTTCTTTTAAATAATGAAAAAAACCATTCATAACTTAAAACTTCCACTCCTGCTAACGTATTTACACGTTCTGGGGAACTTTTCACTACCGTCGACACACACACACATTGTTAATGGTAAGACATGAATTACACCAGGAAACAGTGGTATTTCCAAGACACTTTTTACTCCTCCTCCCCTTCTGTCACGCTTTACGTTCTGCGTTTATTTATTTATTTTAAAATAATAAGCGTTCATTAAAATTTTTAAAAAGCCTTAGGAAAATCAATTGACGGAAATTGACTGAAGATACAGAAATGTTGAAACCAAGATTGCGGAATCTGCTGATCTAATTCTTAAAACATGTGTCTATGTGCGTGTGTGTTTTATTGAATAATATAGACATGATGTGTCTATTTACTTTTATACTAACCCTTTCCAGTTCTCTTGATATCAAGATGGAATTCATCAGGGAAGGTGAACTGATTTTTCTAACCCAAGTACGCTAGATCTTTTCCCAGATCATCCTCAGTGGTAAATTACAAAGAGAACGTTATTGTAACTTCCATAAAACTGCATTTCGTTATTGTGGCGATTAAAAAAAAAAAAAAAAAAAACGCGGTCTGTAATTATTTAAATTTTTTCAATTTATTTGTTGTAACTATGGCTTTTTTTTGCAAAACAAGCATTTCAATATAAGGGAGCTGACCGCAAATGGGTAGAATGTAAAATTCAATGAAACATGTTTGAATTAAGAATGCCATATATATATATATATATATATATATATATAATTCACGCTGGTAGAATCTCTGAATGACGCCAATTCAGCTAGGGTTTCGATCCTAGCAGAGGCAACCAGACATCTAGCCACACTGACAAGCTGTGATACAGCGAAACAGTCTGTCTGTTGATGACAATATATATATATATATATATATATATATATATATATATATATATATATATATATATACGCCTGCGCGCGTTTCCAGACAAGCGTGAAATGTTGGTCTCAAACATTTGTCTTATAAACAGACAAGCTCTTACTGCTATTTATAAATCAGACATATAATTGCGCTCAATGCCATCTGTTTTGTGAAGTATTTTTTTATTAAATTGTGTGGCGCCTGTGTCGTGGAGAGGATCCGAGGAACCAAAACGGCGCCACCCATGAGAATTCGCCTGCAACGTCTTCATATTATTTTATTTCTAGTAAGTGGCAATTCCCAACTTTGTCCAAAACAGATCAACACAGCCAAGTTACAACGCTATAATAACGCAACAGTGTATGTGTTAAATAATCTGAAACTATTATAATTCAAGGAGACTTTGCATAATATGTATTGTTCTTTCTAAAGAAATAAAATGAGAAAAGGTATTGTCAAGTGCAAAAAAAGAATAAACGAATTCTTTTGGATGCAAATAATCTAATGATTGTGTAACTGGATTTAATATATTGATAAAAATCTATACTAATATATCTAAAAGTTTCTAATCAAATTAAAATAATTAAAATTAACCAATACACATAAAATTTCCTGTCTATTGCGTAATATGAAAATCCAGAGAAGGTTTAGTCATTAAATTCTCTTTTCCTGAAAGTTTAATTAAATTCGAACTCGAAATATTTTCTGAAGTTTATATAATGGGAAACCTTTAAACGAAAAACAAATGTTCACGCGATTGCAGTCGATATTGACAATGAAATTATAATATAACAGAGTTGTTTGTTTGCGATATTTTATCTCTAAACTATTATATTTTTATCCAGAAAGCCATAGATATTTGAATCAGCATAAAATCTCGAAAGTGTCTTTTTTTAATTTTTTTATAATTATTTTTACAGCCCATTGTTTAAAATACGAATATTTCCTGGCTTTTGTTAGATAATATTTAAAAAAAAAAGTTTGATGTTGCATTCACAGCAATAAATAAACCGTATTAAATTACCGCCGTAAAGTCTTCCTGTAATTGACGATAAACTACATCCAACAGCAAGTATCATGATCTGGAGATTGGCGGTTTTGAGTAGCGCAGAACCCCCTCAGCATTGCTGTTATAACTAGGTCATCCTGATCCGGGGTGGTAGCACCTGTTAAGGCCCCAGTTACACACTATGAAAGTATAATATAAATGTTTGTAGTAAAAGTACCAACAATACATTTTTATATAAAACTATTACCAACAATACATATCTATAGCAAAATACCAACAATACATTTTATTTCTAATTGAAAGCATACAATTGCATTCAAAATATATTTAGTTGAAGCCATAAAATAGTATTCAGATTATTTAGATTTCGGCATTAAATAATCTGTATAACGCTAATCAATAACAACTAAACAACCAAAATGAAAGAACACTTTCATAACATTAATCCATATAATATCCTACAATTTCTTAAAGAAAAAAATACACAATTTCTTAAAGAAAAAAAAAAACACAATATAACTTCAACAAAATTACAACATAAAATACACATTATTATGTCCAGACAGACATATATATTCACAAAAGTTGTGTATCGTCTACGATATATTCAATTGTGAAAGCAGAATAACGTATCATCTTTTATTACTTCAGAGCACTCAATAAAATTTAATTTTGACATTAAATGACTCACTAGGAATTGACCTGCCATTAAAGAAACAAACAAACCTCCGTACATGATTGTCTAATTTGAAGGTACAACTGGAAATGGAAAGCTGCATAATTTGCAGTATGCAATCGTGGTAAGTTTAGTTTGACTGTCATAAAATAATTTTATAGTAATAAAATAAAATATTGGTTTTTAACTTGTTAAAACAAAATTAGAAACGTTTTCGTTCAAGTTGATTGTCATTTTAATATGAACAAACATAAATGAAAGACTATTAATTCCCATCGATGTCCAATCGATAACTAACATGTCTGAACGATAAACTGATTCTGTTAACAATCTAAAAATTTATATTAAATCTGGGTTTCTAATTTTTGTTCCAAATTTTATTCCAGGTAAGAACACGAGTGACGTACAAAATTGGTTTATTTTATTCTTCAAATGTAATTTAAGCGATCAAGAATCAGTATCAAATATTTAATGTTTCTTTATATATACCCCGTTAATTATAATAGTAACTCAGAGATAATCTAAAAAACGATTGAATTGGTATCTAAATCCCATAAGAGGATTTAAACATAAAATAAATATGGAACTAAATGAAGAGAGAAAAGTTATGCTAGGCTAAGATGTAAAAAAATACACACACATGAAAATATAAAGAAATAGATAAACAGAATAAGATAAAAATATTTTAGCAGAATGTTAGAAAGTAATGAAATGCAGAGGAAATAAGACAAAAGCAAAGTATTAACTCTGCTACATCAAAGACAATACGAACTATAACACTCTACTTTGATTCACCTATCATTTCGACGTTCACTTCGTTTGTAAAACCTATAACTTTACAATGCTTCACAGACGTCACTGACCAATAAAAAAAAGCCATCTTTCAATATATCCTAAAGAAACTATCTTCAGATATAAAAACATGAACGTTTACGACAAGTCAAAAAATCTAAAGCCCACTTAAGTATGAACAACTTCCATCAACTCAAACATAACTATCTACATATAAACATTACAAAAGTGAATAAATTGTCTAGTATACACCCCCACTTTTTTTTCCTGTAAGCCTATTTTTAGATTGGTCCACTACAAACCGGCATCTTCCTTTGGGTATTTATCCCAAACAAAAGATATTTATCTTACCACACAACGCAAATTTAAAAGTAACAAATTTATGTCCAAGTAAATATGTTTTATGTTATTAGTGCTTTTGTTAGTCAATTTGTGAAACATCGATGATTCAAGGTATCAGCTTCAACGTAAAAAAACTATATTAATCAACTGGAATGTAATCAACATTTGTCGGCTCCACATAAGCCCCTGTGATAGCAGGAAGCCGTTACCTATAGTAAAGGAAGCAAACTCTACGAACACTATTTGCAAGCTGAAGATCCCGCTTATAAATAAAATCAATAGTTTTGTCAATGAAAATCGATCGGTGAAAACCCAGTCGCCACAATCTCGATCAACGTGAGAATTCAATAATTCCGTGTGTCATATGGGCTTTTAAATCCAACATCACTATGCATGAAAAAAAATGAAAAGTTTTAAAAAGTTATACCAGCAACTTTGATAATCGATCCAAAAAGTGGGTATTGATTATCATGAAGCCTTCAATTGATTAGACTTACCTGAAACCTTCAAATGACACATTTTCATTGTAATTTTTTCTTCAGTATTGTATTGCGTAGTGTCTTGTAAAAAAGATTAAATATTTTCTCAAATTTATTATAGTTCAGAAAAACTTGCTATGGATTAATTTAAATTAATTTCTATTTTACCAAATATATGTAGTTACTGACCTGGGTGTTTGTTTTCATAATCAAGGCCGGTTATCTAACTGTTAAAAAAGCAAATAAAATGAAGATAATCGCCCACGGTTTGAAGGGACCCGCACATAAAAAAATGAAGAGCACTAAGACGAAATATCTTTGCCAAATTAATAAACTTTTTTTCTTTTCTTTTTTTTACATAACATTGTCCTCGAACTGATTATCAAATTGTAATACAAATAAAGAGGCGTGCTGGAGCAATGGATTGCGGCTCGGATTGAGAAAACGGAGAACCGAGTTCGAATTCCAGTCAAATACATTACATTCACTTACGGGCTAATACCCTTGGGAAAGTATTGAATCCTCTTCTTCCCCGCTCCCCCAGCTATGAGTAAATAGCAGGATAGCCTTGGATGGCAACTGGTCTACCGCAGAAAGAAATGGCAAACTAATGCGGAAAAAAAAAACTCGCCTAGTCAGTCATGTAGCGAAAGATACATGATTGCCTAAGTGGGTATCACGCATGTCACATAACTGACTGAATAGAAATAAAAAAAATGAGGATATATGATCAAAAATAATTAATAAAGATAAAAGCATTTTAAAATTTGAAGCAAAACCTGTTTTTAATAAATTCACCCTAATCAAGGCAATATCGCAACTAAGATGCAAGGGGTTACTTAGTGTGAAAGGATATGAGAAAATGTAAAGCATCAATAAGTTTCGAGAACAATAAAAGAACAAGAATTAAGAAGATAACACTTGAAATTTAATGTTAAAAGTTGATTTAAAAGTAAAAGATCGAAATAGAGTTTCCCAGGCAAAATGTGAGAGGAGAAACTGTTAATATAATGTTATAGATTTCGTAAAACACTCTTAGTCCTAGTTAGTCTTACTGTAGGGAAACATTGCAACAAAAGGTTGAGTGAAGAACAGGAGCAATCAAATTTGAGACATGCATTAATAATACCATAATAGAGAATACCGTAGTTCAGTGCGGCAAGAAGACCGATTCAAACGCTAGGCCTTGCGACCGAATTTGCTACAACCATTCCTATGAGAGGACGTTCTACTCATAGCGAATGAACGAGTCCATGTTCAACAATTAGTGTAGAAAAGGTTAAGCGTCTATCTACACAACATATAGAACTGAGATTGCATCTAGCACTTTCAACTTTAAAAGGATGAGACGTGGTTCCACTTTTAGAAAATCTCTTCTTTATTACCTCATTTCGCAGGTGAAATCATTAAATGCAGAATACCTGTCGGGTATATTAATAAAAATACACCACCACGTCCTTGATTAAACCAGTATTTCCAACCCCCACCATCACGCTTGAAAGCTCGCCGAGTAATTTCTCGCCAACGAAGAAAACATCTGGTACACATTCGCTTCTACTGAGGATGAAATCGCTTTAGTTCTGGTAGTCTTGAGTTTCAAAAACTCCGCTTTTTATTATCAGTAACCTTAATGAGTTTTCAATGATTGCAGTTAAAGACGTCATTTTTATTCTCCAAGGTATTTTCTTGGCAATAATATGAGGACACTGGAAAAATAAGAATTGATGATTATATTTTGAATAGGCTATTAACACCTTTCGACAAGAACCATATCATATTTTTGCCAGTGTATATCTATAAAATTGAACATTAGAAGCCGATGTCGGAGTGAAGGGACCTGCTATTTCATTGATTAAAGAAAGTGATGCCATATTCAAAAAAGAGGAAGACATTAATTATCCATTTTTTATTCTTATATTTTTCTTTGTTTATTATATTATAATTTTGTTATATTATTATGCATTTACAATATTTAACTAAAAATAGTTTTTCTAAGTCGGTTGATTTTTTTCTTTTGTTTTATTTTTAAAATAATTGTTTTAGCAATATTCCTTACTTTATTAAGAATGGCTATTATCACTAGGAATTGTTACATTAAGAACATATAATGCATTGTATTTGTTGTATTGTTTATACACTGGCATGAATAAATCTATATATTTAAATGTAACATTTTTCTATTTTATGAAAGATAACGTAATTTTCGAAATTGTAAAAACGCATTTCGAATCGTAACGTTTATTGTGTTTATCATTGTCCAATGATCGATTTATTTATCTATCATTTATCATTCAAACATTTTTAACAACATTTGCCAATAATTTTATTCTGTTACCCTTTTCTTATTTATTGATTGTAGTAACTTTACATTTTTTATGGACGAGGACGTATTTACAAATTTATAGCGTTTTGAGTTGTAGCGTTATTTTTTTTTTGATTCAGTAGTGAATTTCTTCCTTTATTATTTATCTCTCAAATATTTATTTTTTTAGCAGCAACAATAATAAAAATATTCTCATATATTTAATGATAATTTTATACTTTTACTACTTTTATTATTTATCGATCTGTTTCTATTATTATCATTAAAGCAATAAGTCAAAGTTGAACATTTGATAACGAACTGGTAACTCCGACATCCAGTGTAAAATATATATGCGGTTGTTCTTTGTCTTACCCGTCCCAGTTATTCCAAGAGCGACGCCGTTTAAATTTCCAACTTTCCTTTCCGAAGTGGAAGGACCAGACAAAACGAGACCATTCCGCGAAGACCCCAATGGCGGAATACGCAAAGATCTTCACGATCTCAACAGTCAAATTGACTGAAGAAGGCAGCGCCAGTTGAACTGGCATAATAGAGGTATACACTGACAGTCCAAACATCGAGCAGTGAGATACAACCAGATCTGCTCAATCAGGCTTGCCTCAATCTCTTTTGAGCCGCCGTGGAAGTGTTTCTCGCCAAGTGTGTTGACTTAGATTAACAGCCATATCAGCCACCAGGTGGGGAGAGAAAGGAAATGGAGAGACCGGATGAAAATCCCGATGCTTGGATGAAAGCGAATTTTGGAGTAACTTTTAAAATTACTGTTTTAAAAAAATATAGTATATTAAAAATTAAAAATTAAAATATTTAAAATCGTAGTTAAATAAATTGTATTCTAACCTATACACCCCCAAAAATCTTAAAATATACAAATAGAAAAAAATGCCCTAAGAATTTTTGCCGTTAACAATAAATTTTTAAAAAAAAATCCAGACGACATGCATTCAACGGATGTCAGATTTCATTAAAAAAATACATCCCTACCCCTACCAAAACGTAACTAATAACTGATACATCAAAATACAGCGATAATGAACACGCAAACACCCCTTGTCTAGCTGAAGTAGATTTATCTGTAACCTTGGAAACGTGAATTATGATTTTAGCTGTGTCTTTAAAACCCAGTAATTTTAAAAGTTACTCCAAAATTCGCTTGATTAAATGGAACTAATGTCTTTAATTTAATTAAAAAATTAAATTCGGAGCTTTTAGCTTCCATTTTTGAAACATGGTTAGAACTGTGTAGCGAAAAATAAAATATTTTAAATAAATTAATATATAATATATATATATATATATATATATATATGAAATGTGTGTGTATATAAATATATATATGAAAAAGTGTGTGTATATATATATATATATATATATATATATATATATATATATTATATGCGCGCTACTTATTAGAAAGCACCCAATATCAGAGATAGAGCTAACATATTTGGTTTGATGGATGTGGATTTGCTACCCTTGGTTTCACGCTTTTTTGCGATCGTCAGACAAACTCTGTTTCTCTGACGATCGCAAAAGCGTGAAACCCAGGATCACAAACTCACATCACTCCAACCACACACACACACACACACACATATATATATATATATATATATATATATATATATATATATATATATATATATATATATATTAGGACGAGTCAGAAATAATTTCCGTTATTGCTGATAAATTTAATTATTCAAAAATATAGCATCATTTCTCTTTATTTAATTCTGCAGTTGAAATGCTGCTGCCATATATGGTCTGGTACCCGCGCATTTCGTCTTAAGGTCCTCGACACAATCCAGAGACAGGTTTGCAATGTAATTGCTCTTGATCTGGCATATCATTTCCAGCCGCTCTCTCACAGACGTGCCGTCGCTTCCCTCTGTCTGCTCTACCGATACTTTCACGGTAACTGCTCCGACGAGCTACTTTCTCTTGTTCCCAAACTGCATGAATTTAAACGTGCTACTAGGTTGGCATTTCAGTCCCACGCTTTCACTGTCGAAACGGTTAAATATAGTCGTCTCTTCTTCTCCAATAGGTTCATCTCTCGCACTTCCCGTCTGTGGAACTCCCTTCCTCTTAGTTGCTTCCCTGATAACTATAATCTCAAACTATTCAAATGCATTGTCAGTCGACATGTTCAGATGCCTTGATCTAATTCCTCGTCCTTGTCTTCATCCTTTCCTCTGTCATGCCTTTTTACTATTGCTCCAACTCACTGTAAACCCATCCGGGCAAATGGCACACCCGACTTGCTTGGGATGAAATGCTTAAAAAATATATAGTGAATGACAGGTTGCGTGACCAATACATGTAATAACACATCGTATTTCATATTACAGAAGCGAAATTGTAATTTAACCTCTCACATGGACAGATCTGGGATTCGTACTTTAAAGATCGGACAGTGTGCAATAATAATCACGTAAACACGTTTATGAAACTTTATACTACAGCAAGACAGTCAGGAATCTTGTTAGAACTTTACACAGTGGTAAGCCATTAACGCTTGACCTACTTCTGATAGAGAAAGCGCGAAAGTAAAATTTGACATAGTGCCAACTCAGCGGAAATTATTGCTTTGATATCTTTAAATCTTAAGCCTTCAACTGGAATAGCAAATCAGATAACAAGTGGCTTCTTCCTCTTAGAATGGATGTAGATATGAAGATAATATCTTTCAATGAACATTTCAGCAATTCAGATATCTCAAAAACCGTTCCCCGATATTCAGTCTTCCGCCAAGACCACTCTTTCACCAGAGTTGAACCCGAAAATCTTTAACAATAATAGCTTTGCCCTTTCAGCGAACCCTCTCAGCTCAAAGCAATGAACTCTATAATTAAAAATACTATTCGCATCCTATTCCCTTATCTGCTTTTAACAAGATCAGAGAAAAAGTCATATCAGAAGCAAAATTATCATTTCATGACGACATTACTATTTACATATATAGCATCAGGAGCTTACTTTCTGTTTTTGTTGATCATCAGTATAGGTCAAGAAAACTTAGTGTAGATTTGAGATTTCTTGAAATGTAATGATCCGAAATCTGTACCACTAAAATATATCAAATAACGAAGCAAAAGTTGGTAGTTTTGTTAAATGACCTTAACTGATTATATTTTCTATTAGAATTTGGCGAAATAGTGAATTGACCAGCAATGTACTTATATCTAATATATGATATCCATGAGTATATGACGCTAGTAATCAGTCACTTTCTCACGGACGTGATGTGGCTTCCCTCTGTCTTTTCTACAAATATTTTCATAGCAAATGCTCTGACGAGATATTTTCATTGGTGTCCCAACTGAATGAATTTAAGCGTGCTAAAATTTTGGCATCTTGGTCCCACCATTTCACTGTCAAAACAGTTAAATATAACCGCCTCTTCTAGTCCAAAAGCTTCTTCACTCGCACTTCGCAACAGTGGACCTCGCTTTCTCCTACTTGCTTCCCTGATAGCTATAATCCTCAAATATTCAAATGTAATGTCAATCGACATCCTCTGTTGCCTTGATCTTGATCCCTCCCCGTCCTTCTTTTTATCATTTCCTCAAACACCCTCTTTTACCCTTACTTTCACTCTCTGTAACCCCTTGCCTTCTCGTGACACTCCCGAATTCTTTGGGGTGAAATGATTGAAAAATTTATAACAGATATAAACATAGAAAGTGAAATCGAAGAATCGAGTTTAAGTTCATCATATTATGTTGCGACCACTTTCTCACAAATAACATTTAGAAAGGTCTATGTTTCCATTTAGCTATGGATTAAATAACAGAATATTCTTGGTTCCCTAGGTTTATATGGAAACCAGTATAAGGGGAAAACTCAATACAATGTACAACAGTACGTTCTAATCTAATAGTTCCTTTTCTCTCTTTTCCCGCCTGTGTAAATCTCTTCCGATTTAATTAATCTTTCTTTCCTGTCATCTACAATCTTGAATGATGTAAATGCAATGCCTATCCCCATCTGTTCTCTTCCTGAATCTTTTAATTTATTTTCCTTTCTGCGTAATTAAATCTCTTCATTCTCTTCTATTCCCAGTAACCCAATGTCTGTTAATGGTTTCATTGCATTGTTTGGGTTGACATCATTCCAAACTATGAAATAGAAAGGGAAACTACACCAATATATTTCCTAAGAAGTTTTGGCAATAGAAATCCTAAAGTCTCTTCATTCTCTTCTATTCCCAGTAACCCAATGTCTGTTAATGGCCTCATCGCCTTGTTTCGGTTGAAATTATTCCGAACTATGAAACAGAAAGGGAAACTACACCATTATATTTCCTAAAATTTTGGCAAAAGAGATCCTAAAGTAAGTGAAGCTACAGTGAGACATGGCTGCCTACATCCTGAACGACAAGGAATTGTCCCTCATAATCCTAAAAAAAATTTCTTCTATATCCGTTTAAAACGACGTTTATATATATATAAGTGAATGTTTTATAACTCGATTGCTTAGTTCTACTATTTTAACCTGGGAACGATAAAAACTCAGCATGTTCTCGATTTGAGTCACTTTCTTATCGATGTAAGGTACCTTCCTTGCCCTTTTCTATAAATATTTGCATCGTAAATTTATTTCTTTAGAAATTTAAGCGCAGTATTCGATTGTCGCCTAAGTCTCGTCATTTTACACTTGAAAAGGTTAGATATAAGCTCTAAGCAGTTTCTTCTGTCGCACTTCTTGAATTTGGAAATCTAGTCTGGCTTCTTACTTTCCAGTCAACTTTGATCATCAAAGACGTAAATGCAATGTCAATTCTTATCATCTGTCTTCTTAATACCTAATGATTTATTGATCTATCTGCTTAATAAAGTTTTGCTATTTTTTTAATATCTTTCGCATTGAGTAACATCTTACTTCTTAGTGGCTTTATCACCTTACTCTGGGTAAAAAAGATTTAAAAAATAAGTTCCACCTTGGGAGTAAACCGAATATATATAAAACTGTTGAAAACTATGTATTAACGGGAGAATGAAATACTTATGTACTAATACTAATTTTATAATATGAGAAATTTAAAATTAAATATGTTTTTAATTAAATTCATAAAATTAATAAAATGTGTTATCATAGTTGTTTATTTTGATCATATTGTTATATTTTGTAAAGAAATAAAAAGTGTCATTTAAATTTGAATGTGATTTTTCTGTTCTGAGCAAAGGACAGTTAAATTGAAAATTTGAATTTTCTCCGAATTGTGTAATAATAATGATATCCGACATTGTGCAGGTCAAAAATATTTGCTTTACTCTTCTGCTTCTTCTAAAACGGTTCGAAAAACATAAACATTTTGACAAACTTTTATTTCTTATACGGCATATAGGCTCCGGGGTACTATTGCTACGCTTGTCGTATGGCTACCAATCGAAATCGTAACTAGTTCAAGTCTCAGTTATGGCTTAATCGTGCACGATGGAGAAATTAGAGAAGGTGCACATGGAAAATAAAATAAATGCAGTGATTTGTTTGCAATGAGCTAAGCTCTGTGATTTTTAAACAAATTCACCACAATTAAGTCGATAATGCCAATATGATGCAAGTGCCTACTGGGAGTGAAAGAGAAGGAAAAAGACTTTAGAAGGAACCGGAAACCCAATCGTCAAAAGGAAACAAGGGATAAACTAATACTCCTGTTCAAAAGACCGGGGTGGAATTTGAACCGAAATATAAGCGAACCTAATATTGAAGGACAATATATAAATAAATAGTAAAGAAATTTCAGAGATTAGATGGAGACATTAGAAGAATAGAAGTGAAATAGACTTTAGAAGGAACTGGAAACCCAAACAAGGAACAAAAGATAAACATCTAATCTTGTTCACAGATATATGAGTAGTGCAAACCGAACGATAGACGAACCTACTTATGTCTGCCATTAATAATATTAGGTTGGTGCACAAATAATGTCGTTTTTGACGTTCAACTTCAAAAGAGAAAACGACATTATTTTTGCACCAACCTAATAATTAATACGTCAAAGTACCTTGCTACAAACCGTTTATTAAAGAGCTCAGTAAAATAGCCCTATTTGGTTAAATGAAAATTTAAAATAAAATTAATTTGCAAGAATATAAAAGTATGTCATTTTAACATATTTATTTCCATTTATCTAATAATGGGAAGACACTTTTTTGAAGTTCAATGCAGGTTTTTTTTTTAAATATATTGCGATTAATAATATTAGATGACGTCACTGTAGTGTAGTGGTTATCGACGTGGGAAGTGGGATAGATGTGCTCTGTTCAAATACCAACTGAAGCCAAGGCATTAGCTTTCGCCCAAATATTTTACTATAATTATGAATGGTTCTATCCTCCAACCAGGACTTAATAATGTAGATTTGGTTGGTGACCAGTCTTGGCGAGTGACATATTTGAATTTAGAATCGGGTTGTCGTATAGCTAGCATCACCACCCATATAAATGTACAGAACACACGTTGAAAACTTTTCGGCTTATGATGCCATGTCTATATACTTTACAAAATTTACAAATATTTGTTTTAGGGAAATATTAACATGAATAAGGAAAAAAACGAATATATGTGTAGAGATCTCATTATTTTCCTACGTAAGTAGATGCAACGTTTAATCTTTTGTTGGTTTGGTAGAATTATTAGTCATGCCTGTTTTAACTTAATTGTAGGACATGCGTCTGTCGTGTGTTAACGTGTCGTATTCGACATTAGGTTTGCTAATGCCCAATAGACGACCAGAGAAGAAACGAGAGAAGAGCTTCTTCCCATCCTCTTATGGCTAGAAGACACAAAAGAAGTTCGCACACCTTTCGTTATATACTGTTTTATATAACGCTATCTATTGGTTATTAGTAGAATACCTTTGGTGGACAATACATTAACATATGAAAACTGTAATAATTTAGTCGAAATATAATAGAGAATTATACATTGAAATATTCTCTCCGTGAATATATTTTTCTTGGTGTTCAATATAAAGTTAGATTATATAGATTCAAAGACAGAAAATATAAAATGTAATTGCAGGAAGATAGAAAAGAATTTGCGACTGTAACTAAAAATTCACCTCGTGTTGTGCCTTCGAGCAGTAAAAATATAAATACGTTCAGAAAAGAAATAAGAGAAAAGTAATAAAGAAAACAATAAAAACTTACAGAAACAACGAAAGAAATGTGACACCACGTGACTTCTGCGATCTTGTGGGCGTGTGGGGTAGATGAGGTCAAGCATAACAGAAGGTACGAGGGTCCTTCAAAAAGTTCTAAGACTCATCCAGAATGAAGAGATACGCCGGAACAGTACCATAGCAACGCACTGTTACTTCTTTATAAAACTAGAAAAAACTAATTTCTGTCTTCATTTTTTGGTCAGATCAGGCCCATACAAAGCTGAGATGTGTGCGAAAAAGTATTTGTAAAATAAAAGTTCTACCACCCAAAGAAATTGAGGAGGAAGTGAAGTGCATATACAATTGCTCAGGGGTCCCCTTCCTGCTTAATTGTGAAGAAGTGAATGGCGGAATTCAACCGAGATAAAGACAACACAAAAGATGACCCTCGGCCCGGTCATCCAAAAAACTGCAACGACTGATGAACAAGTTGATGTCATTCAGTGTTATTACTGTCATATTCTGTCAAAATTTCAACAAAAGCAATACGATAACTCCGATGAGGTGCAATGGGTTATTGAGTGTGAAAGAGCCTGAGAGAAAAACACTGTTAAGGAGACATAACAGAACAATAAAATAACAGAAATTAAAAAAGACAAATGATAACGATTCATTCAAAATGTTTGAAGATCAAACTGGGTAGCAAGAAGCTGGAAATGATTTCTAGAAACGAGGATTGCGAGAGAAGAAACTATTAGCATAGAACTTACGGTTACATGAAGTGAATTCAACTTGAGAACTTGATGCCAATCTTGAAAGTTGCTTAAATTAATAGAACCTAGTTACCACAGAGGAAAGTAATATTTATTTTGAATAATTTAAAAATGTGACACAAGACCAAATGGGGGGGGGGAGAAATGTCTGGTCTTCAGTCTCTCGTATCTTAAACTTAGCTAGCCACAATTACTGACCAAAACATACCACAGTATTCCTTACAGCAAAAACAAACACATTCTTTCGTACCATTCTTATTTCAGCCACCATAATACCTCACACTCTGTAGAGTAAAGTTCATCAGAATAATTACCATTACAGTATTTATAGAAAAGGCAGGAGAAGCTACGTCACGGCGGTGTCAGAAGTGAATGAAAATGAGATACCAGATCGGGATTAATAACATTGCAGAATTTTCTTTGGGTTTTATCATAAATCTCTAAAAAAACTACCAGAATCAGGCAAGAAAATCGTCTAACACGACAGTGAACTAAATTTCCTAGTAACAAGCATAACAATTGATTCGATATAATCTTTCCATTTCAGCCAGCGAAAAACTATAGGACGTGAAGGCGCAATAAGTCACTATCCTGGATGTTAGCATCAGCCATATTGATAGAAGTCAATAAATGCCTCTCACGGACGATTAAAAGAAATAATTAGTTTTGTTTTGGAGACGTTCTTTGCCCCCAGTTAACAATATATTGTATGTCATTTTTTAGATAAGCTGCCTATATGGAACAGATCAAACTTACTATCAAGACATGTGTCAACAGATGAATAATCCACATAGATGCAGAGTTGAGAAGTAATGACACCAGGATGATTGTTGTTGAAAATTACAACAATAGGTGTAAAGATAGAGCCCTGGGGTCAACTTTCTTAATGAAAAAACGTTGAAGAAACGTGGTCGTTCAAAACAAGATTCTTTTTGCGATATGATTGAGACTGAATCAGTTAAAAAATTCGTCCAGAAATAACATAACTTTTAAAATTCTGAAGAAGACAAGTATGTCAAACTCCACTAAATGCATTCGAGATGCCCATAGTAAGAGCCTAAACTTTATTCTTATCTAAAACCGTTAATACATCAGCAGTAGACACAGAGAAGCGGTGCAATAATAGATCAGTAAATCTTCAACAGAAACAGTCACACATGAAAAAATTGATATATATGTTATTTCACATTCTGGAGATTACATGAAAAAGGCTACAATTTATTTTTTTAAATGATTTCAGAAATCCATATAATAATTATCCTGAACGTTTTGTTACAGGCTTTACACACAAGACAGCCAACGATGTTGAAATACACGAAATTAATAGACTGTTTTTGACACTCGCTTACAAATAGTCTTTCAAGTAATTAATTCTCACTTATTTTGACTAAGAAGCAGACTATTGTGCGCCCTGGTTAATTCAAAATTATTTTTAACGGATCTTCTCTCTGTGGGAGGCGCGTATTTTACTTAAGAACTTTACAGGACTACAATAAAAGATCACGAAATAAGAATGAAAATCATTATACTGAAAAAACTTGCTGACCTGATATGACGTGCAAACCACCAAATAGTAAACAGTCTGGCATGAACGCAAGCGTTGAAACCCAGTAAGTATTGAAATAAATACGACGATAAGTCAAAACTTACCAGTACTTTCGCCATAAAATATATTTACGTTTGTTACACCGCCTTCTCCTCACGCGTGCTTATAGCTGGTATTATTGTGGCCATGTGATCAAAGTTTAATCTTGATCGCGCCTGTTTTCTTGCTGTTATTACACTGTAAACATGGGCATGCTTACATATGATAATAATAATAATGATGATGTCTGGTTAAATAAACGTTCAGATAGGAACATTTTATCACTAGATCGAATATATATATATATATATATATATATATCTGACGGTCGCAAGTGCGTGATACCCAGGGTCACAAACTCACATCAATACAACTAAGTATATATATATATATATATATATATATATATATATGTCATTCTCATAGAGGATTACTTTGTTGTAGTGGTCGGATAATGCATAGCGGCTCGGAGGAATCGGAAGTTCAAGTTCGATTTCCAGTCGAGTTCAATACATTAACTTTGGAAAGGGATTATAGCCTTGGGTGGCAAGCTGTCTAGTAATAGGACAAATTTGAATTTAAATCCTGAGAAGAATCGTTCTGAGGCTTGTGGCATGCTGTCCATCTACTCTCTGTATCTGTCTCTTAGAAAATATGTGGTAGATTCTGCACAAGCTTTCATCACTCTAATCAAATCATATGTTCGTGTTTTCTTGTTAATTGTTACTAAGAACTAAGCTGCTGCACTCTCATACATTGAAATACGACAGGTGTGTATTCCATATATATATATATATATGTATGTATATATACGAGAGAGAGAAGAGGGAGTTACCTCGTAAATTATTATGTTTTAAAGATTATTCTGATCATTGAAATTTTCGTACAGTCTGGCCACGGAATGGAAAGGAACCAGATTTTTCATCATTGCAATAAATGAACCAATTTCGTGTACATAATTTGAAGGACGATAACTTCTGACTAAAAGAATACACATAGTAGATCCAGCAGAAATTAAATAAAATTATGTACAAAATTTACCTGGTTGGTATTTGATATTTTTGGCAAAAGTTATGTTATATTTAGTTTATCTCAACTTCAACGTTTAACCTGATGACTACTTAAGTACCTACGGATAATCCCTTCACATCTTTCACTTTGAAGGGCGAAGTGTTTGAAATGCCTCGTCATTCTAGTCGCTAATCATACTCTGTGTAATTAGTTTACCTCTTCAATTCAACCCAGTGTTGCCACTTTCGAAGTGACTTGGATAGTCTGACGCTGGTGTGAAAGATATATTATTATCCGTAAACTTGACTAAATTATTTAAATCCTAATAAATTAATGAATATCATTTAAAATACCAAATGATTATTACTTTAAACTTAGTGGATACGCGTGTTCGAAAAGACATCCCTGGTTTTTAATAGTTTTACGTAACGTCATTGCTTGTCTGTTTGAGAATTTTAACAAATAAAATATACATTCCAGCAGGGTTCCAACTGCCTACAGTCTTTTTGTTGGGGAGAAAATACCGCTAATCCCAGCGTACTTTTAGACCATAGAAATTGTATTTTTCAACCAATAAAGTTCAATTGGAGAGTTTGTTTTATAAACTATCATTACAAGGACAAAAACTGCAAACGTAATTGGTACTTGAGAAATGTTGTTGTAGAACTACAACGTTTTATTTTTGGACTATTTACAAGATAACAATAAGTCGCTCCTCCAATCCGGAAAATTCGAGAAAAAGATTTTCGCGAGCCAGTGTGAAATTATTTTCCTAAGTAGTGAAAACCTTGTTTTCAAAAAGATCACACCCATAAGGGAAATTAGATTCCGTATACCCCTTGCGGATATAAAAATAGAAGCCTACTACTTCTCGAGGTTCAAAACAATTTGGGAGGCCTGTTTGATCTACACCTGCTTACACACACACACAATGGAGGGAGACAGTCAGCAGCCGCCGACTAAGGCCTTGTCTACATACACAACAGAATGGATTAATCAGCAACCGCCTACGTAGGCATTGTCTACCAACTCAGACACATTAGGCTTACCGTCTGTCCACACATTTTATATCGCAAAGAACATTTGATTTCTTTCTAAAACAAACTTCACTATAAAGAAATTGAACATATTATTACTATTATATCATTCTGAAAAGAATATATAGATATTATTTCACCTGTCTTTCTGCGTCTACTTTTCCTTCAGAATCGTGGCACACAAATGATAATTAAAACCTGGGAAGACAAATCTCAATAAGACCTTTCAATCATGGGAGACATTCAAAGTCGAGCAAATTTCTATTACTTTATTTAATAAACGTATACCTTTTTTGGACCTTTCGATGATATACAAAACACTATCTCCACCCTGTCAAGAAAAGCTTAATAAAATGAAACCAATTGCTGAATACACGTCTAAACAGCAAACTTGCTCGCACTAAATATAACATCTCTTATGTGAGTAAAGGCACTATCTTCACAATGTCAAGAACAACATAATTAGTTTTAATTCTATCAGGAGAAAATCTCAAGAGGAAAAAATCCCAGCCTCTTATAACAAAAGTGGACAACTCCCAGTTTCATAAATAAAAGTCTCTGAAAATATATATGAAAAGAAACAAATTTAATATTTTAAATTCAAAGTACTTTTAATTCAAATTTTATTGTCTGAGACAATAATAATACGATGCAACAGACACAAATATATATAATACCACAATGTCAAATTGAGACAATAAACACAATATCCAATATATACACTTATTCTATACTCACAAATTTATGTTCAATTTATATATACATAATTCAAACTTATCAAGTAAAACGAATGCATGGCAACGAATGATTACTTCAAACGAATGCATGGCAACGAATGATTACTTCAAACGAATGCATAGCAACGAATATATTTATATTATCTTAGTATAATATAATATGATAACAGTTGCATTGCCTTTACAGCAATCTAATTAACTAATCTTATATGAGACTGGGATTTTGTCCAATTTGGGATAAGAAGACTGGATTTTGTTGGTAGACTCATTTTTAAAGGTCACATAATTTGGTCTCCCATATTATCAATGTTGTGGTGCAAGTATTAGTCATCGCCAGTAAATGTTTGGCTGAGTGGTTAGAACGTTAGCGATCCGACTTTGAGATCAGGCAAATATTAATCAAACTCTACGCCATATGCGATCATGCCACGTTTCACCATAACAGGATATTCGTTAGTAGTTAGAGGATACCATGCTAATAATATATTGTCTTTGGTTCCTGTTCGGTTTCTTTCGATATTTTTTAATAAATTTAGCACCTGTATTTCCATTTATATTTAAAGCATTGAATTAAGTATTTCAAACGACTTTTTGTACCGTAGATTAAAGGAAAATAAGGCTTAGTTTCGTCTTTATTGAATAGAATTTAATAAAAAGTTCTGTCTTCAGTAGAACTTTGTCCACATTTAAAATATGTGACATGAAATTATGAATATTGGCAATACGACTGATGGACTTGACGCATCGGCGGCAATAGGGAAGCCATTGCTGAGTAAATATATTAGTTCAATTTATCCGTAGATTTATATTCCCGTCCCCACAACGGATGTTTATAACAGCGCATATTTTACATACGATGTTTATCCTATGCAGATATTAAAATATTACACACAATAAAATATTTATAACAGTAATAACAGAGTTATTATACTCTACCGTAATAAATTTTATCTGGTTTATATTTGTAGATATTCAGAACTTAAGCAGACAAGTTCCTCCATTCCTTACTAAATGGAGAAGCTTTCCTCTTTTAAATTAACAGTTTCACTCTATGGTTAAGTGTTATTGTATTGTTTTTTTCCCCTTTGAAACGAAAATTAATTAAAAAAAAAATTATTTATAGAGTAAAATCGCTCAACTCTATCGAATGAATATATTGTACTAATAAAAGAAAGTTTCCTCCTCATTATTAACCAAAAAAAAAGAAAATGAAAAGAAAACTTCAACTGAAAAATCACTTTATAAATATATCTATTGCCTCACAGCTACTAAGCATCCTGTGTAGTTATGACGATAAACTACATCTGGCAGCAAGCATCTGATCGGGAGGTTTTCATAGGCCTGGAACAACTTCTTAATTGCGATTATTCCGAGGTCCACACTGACCTGCTGTGGTAGAACTTGTTATGGTCCCAGCCAAGGGCAAATAGTTGACCAAACTGAGGTCAAAACACTATGAAAGAATAAAAATAGTTTTTCATAGTAAAAATGCCAGCAATACATTTAAAAAAATTACGAGCCACACATTTGAATATCGAAAAAAAAACACTCTTAACAAAAATACGTCAATGAAACCTGATCGGCAATCTGATTCATTACAAAGAATGAATACTGTATTCATATGAACCTCCTCTAAAAATCTTGTCGGCATGAAATAAACCACTGAAGTTGATATGCCGTAATGCAAAATAAACCAAACCACATTTTATAGCTATGTACCGTTCAAATGTAGATGCACTGATCCTGAGGCCGTATATAAGATATCAAGGAAATGTTACCGTTATTCCATAAGAATATAAATTGGTAAAGTAAACGTCTACATTCATTTTATTGTTATAAAATTTTGAAAATGAATTGCTTTGTTCCGAAATCTTTAAAGTAGATAACGGTTTTGGAAGATGACTGATTTAAATTATGAAAGCCTTCTGCTGAAATTAGAAACGCTTGGATATATATTCAGAAAAGGATCCTCACAATTCCGTTTAAGTACTGAACTGTTAGATCGAGACAAGAAAGGTCTTGTGCTCTTATTACTAAAACCTTTCTGTGGTACTTAACCGTTCTCTATTGAAAAATGACAAATTCAATTAAATATAAAAATAATTACTGTATCAGAAGATACAAAGTACTATATTTTATTTAAGAAAAACTTTTATTACGTGATGTGACTGAATTTCACTTTGTGCGACACGCATTTCAAATATTAATGAATCATCATAAGAATTTTAGGGATATTTTTAAAAAATTGAGAAATCATATTTGACATGCGAGGTGAATGTTAAATAGCATGTACAGCTGAACTTTCACCTATCAAGGATCATACATCTACTATCTAGAAGGGTTCTTTCCTTGGGCACCTATTGGTACTCCAGTCCTTTTCACAACTCAAGTAAGATATCTATATGAGACATCGCAAAAGATACTGGCCGCTTCCTGGTACCGCTTCAGTAGGTCCCTGGCTCCGTTTGTTATTCTGTACCTTTACAAGATCCTGATCAGATCAAAAATGGAATATGGCTGCCATATCTGGACCAGAGCGGGATAATGGGCACTTTCCAGTTTGATAACGTTTAGAGGCGTCTTCCTGGCTTTGTGGGTGATTATTCTACACTCTGCAAACCCTATCACACAGACGAAAAATCACAAGCCACTCAATACTCTATCGCAAATTCCATGTCAAATATTCAGAGTAGATACATTCCTTAGTTTCCCCAGAACTGACATTCACAGCTAAAAATACGCTCAGATGAAACATCCCCCATCGTGTTTCGTTATTAAGAAGAAAATTCAGTTCGGACAGCTTCTTCCAAAGAACAGTTGTTCGGGGAGAATGCTTCCTCGAGTACTACAATCTTAACTGCTTTTAAGTTTAATCGCTATTTGTCTTACATATTCTCTTAAAATTGACTTCTTACCTCCTCCCAGATGCTGCAAGCTCATCCAGTAACTGTCCAGCTTGAGAGACTCGTACGATTCCTATAGATGGGTGAAATTAGCAAATGAAAACCTTTCGTTATTTTTGCTCTAACAGAAAAAACCGTTCAACATTCTTATGTATATATAGTTACTCTCCGAATTGGGGTCAAATATTACGCTATTTGAAGTGGAATTTGTCTTTCTAAACATAAATATTTTATTTTTTTATTGTATTTAAGAATGAAATTGTGACATAATGCCAAAGGGAAAGGGGGAAGAATTGGTTTCAACGGCTATCCTACTCTTTCTATATGCGCCGTGTCCCTTCAGGACCTTGGCGATCATGGCTCTCCTTTTTCTCCCGTCTCTTTTAGCTGTCAACAAGCTTTGACATTTTGTTATTTCCCCCACACCCTGTTCGGACATCCACTTGTGTAAGCTCGTTAAGTATGTCATGTGTTGCTTTACCTAGTCCCATTCCCCCCACCGCATCTATCCGCCCTGTGGGTATCAAATTTTTCAATCCCTACTTTCACATTACGTGTCTCAGAAATTTCAGCTCCCTTTGCCTGATGCCAAGTATGGGTTTCTTTTTTGTTTGCATTCTCTCCAAAACCTCATCGTTGCTCATATGTTCGCTTCATGGTATCCTCAGCATCCTTCTGTAGAACCATACCTTGGCTGCGTCGAGTTTCTTCTTCATCTATGAGGAGACCGTCCAACATTCACTGCCGTAAGTGAGGACAGATATATTTACAACCCACACATTCTTACAACTGATTCAATCAACACAAGAATTCATCAGTCACTATTCAATCCAACATATACCCCAATACCACATATTGACAGGTATCCTACTAAAACACCCATAACATAAAAATTTGAAATTACATATTGTCCTTTTTTTTGGGGGTACAAAAATATGTCACATGAAATGAATGGTGAGTGGATGAACGGAATAACAAAATTATGTACACTATTTACATTATTCGGACTATTGTCCTCATCTTTGTTACCATATTTATCACAACGTTTCGGCCGTTCTACGCTCGGGCCTTCTTCAGGTGGTTGGAATATCGAACTTAACCCATTACTTCCCTCGCTGACGGAGACTCTTCTAGTTCCACGTGCCATGACTAATGGATGTCAGTTATCAGTTATCTTCTGTTAATTCACCTATCCAATTTCTCCATTGCCATAACCCGGTATTGTACAAAGAGTTGTGAGTTCAATACCGGGTTAAGGCAGTGGAGAACTTGGAGAGGTGAATTAACAGGAGATAACTGATAACTGAAATTTATTAATCATGGCACGTGGAACTAGAACGATCTACGACAGCGAGTGAAACAAAGAGTTCAGTTTCAACCACCTGAAGAAGGCCGGAGCCTACAACGGCCGAAACGTTGTGATAAATATGGTAACAAAGATGAGTACATTTGTCCGAATAATGTAAATAGTGTACAAAAATAAAGTAATTATTTACCCGCTGCCCCACGCAGCAAGATGTGGCACAAGGCCGAGTTTAAAGTGGGGTATCCGAGCCTGTACAAAAATAAAGTACGACAAAATACTCAAGCTAAAATAAAAGATAATAGTAGGAATTTTCAGACTCAAGGTGTTCACTAGCCTAGTGACGAAGGTGGAACAAAAATAAAATACGACATGCGAAACATAAATATTTAATAAACAGAAGATAAAATTCAATGTATATTTTAAAACAAATTTCTTTGTCTCTATTTACGACATGTGAAGCGAGATTATGCAAATTTTCAGGTGGCAATGTAACTGGTTAGTTTGAAGCATTGGTGCCACTAATATAAAAACCATTGTCGTAGCGAGTTCCGGCTTTTCTTTCCCTTGCTGAGAGATGTTTAGACGCTGTTAAGAGACTTACTAGATTAGGATTCTTACTACCAAAGACCTGTCGGCTCTGGTTACACGGTAAGCCCTTTACTGTATCTCGTATGTACATGTCATGTTATATATATATATATATATATATATATAGCGGTATATAAATATCAGTGATAGGTCCTACAAAAAAATTACAGATTTTCAAAACCTGATATTTAAACCCGCAAGTCTCTCTATTGGGGCCGCAAGAAGAAAATATTAGTCTCTTTCTCCTCATTTGTGCCTTCCTAAGCTTAATGAATATTAAAGTATTGTTATGCTTTTTTCTAATTTTTGAACCTGAAATGCAATGAGTTAATCAATAACTTACATTTATAATGATTCTAAAGTAATGTCTTATTGCAAAATTAATAAATTTAAAAAAAAAAGTTAGAAGTAGGCATGAATGGAAAAAGGATGGTTTTCACCACTATCATCACCAAACTCGTCACATTCGTTTGAATTTTTTTTCATTAACAATCCACCTTCACAATTTCTTAATATTAGTTTTTGGCACAAATTCCCAAATATGGGTTCCCCAGAGATGATCAAACTAACTGGTAAAACTGATATTTCTATACTAACTCACTGGCTATTACCTCAAGCTGACGCAAGAATGGTGATTCTGGTAATGCTTAAAGACCTATTCTCAGAATAAATACAAATAAATAGTCCAGTTTCTTTGTCTTCCTTCAATTTTACATAATTTTATATTCCTGGTTAAAGTCTAGCAAGAGAAGAGAGAAAGAAAAGCTTAATATCTGTACCTAGACGTGAATGTTAGAGAAAATATGAAGTGTGAAATTAGCTATAACAGTATTGGAATGAGTATATCTCCTTTAAATGTAAAACTGTCAATATTAATTCATTCATACAATTTACATCTTTTTCCTATACTAGCTTAGGATGTCGAAAATTAATATTTATTACTTGCACACGTATATTTATGCAATTACTGATAGAATATTGCTATATGTATATTAATTATAAATTCTCGTGGCTTAAATAAATATATTTTTAAAAAAAACGCGCAATGAAATATAACAAAAGATCAGTAAGATATTCTAGTCAGACATTTGTTTAGTTTGTTTCGTCACCAGTTACCCAGTGTAAATATCTTAGCTACATAGATATGACATTCTTATTTGTCGTTGATATTGCCTTGGCCTTTCTAAACTTCTATGTGTCTTCATAAGTTAGTTCAACACCCTATTCTAATCAGAATCTTCACCTGGATGTTTGCACATCATCCAAGCATCCGGTCTAATTTATCAAATGATTATAATCGCTATATAGGTTATGCTGTTTCATTTCGATTTTCTTATGCGAAATTAATATCCTAAATTAAATTTTCTCTTTGCTAAAATGAAAAAAAGAATATTAAGATTTTAAATATGGAGGAATTTTTTTTACAATATAATTTAAAAAGAAAATGAAAGGAAATGTTCATTTTCTTTGAAGGTCTATTAGTTTAACACGTCAATGTGTTAAAATATGTGTAATCCATTTAATTGTATTCATGTGCTGTGTCCCTTCTGGTTTTGGGCGCCCATGGCTCTTCATGAGTTCTTGTTCTTTGTGATTCTAACCAGTTTGTTCCTATATTATCCTTCCTGATCCGCCATCAATTTAAAAACCTTTTTAGGTAGGTTGCTCTCTACCACTTTGTGTCTCTTGTGATTATCACAGTCTTAAAATCATTTTCGTTATACCTATCAGAAGCTTCAACACTCTTTTTGTTGTTTGACTTTTTTGACATTTTGTGTCCATTTTTCTTTAAGTTTGTTGCTGTCATATCGTCCATGATATTCTCGGAAGCCTTCACTAGAAACATATGTTGTCTGTTTTGTTTTTTGGGTTTTTTTTTTTTACCAATGAGAAAATTGCCCAATATTTAATATCATACTAGAAAAAACATCTAAGTAACATTTTTTTTCTCCTATGTGCTAGTCATGGGAATAAAAATACATTTCTATAGTAGGAAATGACCAGTAATGCATCTCTATAGTAGAAAGGGCCAGACAAGTTAAATAACAATTTGCTATGATTAACCTCATTTCTTGGAAGGAGAATTTAGTTTTCACTCTGTTTGATTTTTGTAAGATTTCGTAAAAAGAAACGCAGTTAAGTAATTCTAATTTAATTATCAAATAATATATTTCTCTTGAATTTATTACAAAGCTTGAATTAACATATCAAACTTTCAGCGTTAAAGAACTCATACACGTTGTTATACTGCAAAACAACCAAGCTAAATTTCTGCCATGTCCTTTCAACTTTGAAAATTTATCATTTCACCTAAATCCTGTTCTGCTAAGCCATTTACTCAATCTCGCTAGGTGGAGTATTTCTTGTTTTCCATCACTTTTCATCAGTCTGTCCTGTGAATATCAAATGTTTATAGCTCTTTTTGCTACTTACGCATCCTAAAAATTCCAACTATTTCAAGCGGATAAGTATATACGCCATTGTTGTTTCCATTTTCTCTAAAAGTCTGTCGTTGTTCAGAGGATCGTTGCATTGGTAGTTTCAGCATTCTTCTGTCGAACCATATTTCTGTTGCTTTAGATCATTCAGCTGTTAGGAGATTGTCCAGTTTTCACTCTCATATAGGAGGACTGATGTTATGTAAAAGTTTAGTACTTTTTTTTTTCTTTTGGTTCTAAATAAATGTTCCCGTTTCTTAATACCTTGCTTAGCTTCAGAAAACGCATATTTCTCTATCCCAGTGCATCTTCGGATTTCAGTCTCGCACTTTTCGCCCTCTGGAAAAACGCTTTCTAGACATTTAAATAATCGTACTTGCTTTTTGTTATCTCCAGTTTGTAATCTGCATATTGAGCTGTCCCTTTTGCTAACCACCATGCATTTTGTCTTCTTGCAATTGATATTTCCTTTTTTTATTTTACATAATTACAGTATTTCCAATTTAATTTCATCTTAACAAAAGCAAATTTTAATTTGGACGTCGCTTAATTGCATATCTTGAGAGTGGACGTTCGAAACAGAATTGACTTAATTTCATGTTTTAGTGTGATCAATGACAATCAACTGACGGACAAGTGCCATGTGCTTTTTTATATATATATATATATATATATATATATATATATATTAAAAGATGTAAAGTCTGTTAAAAATATATATATATATATATATATATATATATATATTAAAAGATGTAAAGTCTGTTAAAAATATATATATATATATATATATATATATATATGTAAAAGTCTGTTAAAAATATATATATATATATATATTAAAATATATATATATATATATATATATATATATTAAAAGATGTAAAGTCTGTTATAATATATATATATATATATATTAAAAGATGTAAAGTCTAAATATATATATTAAAATATATATATATATATATTAAAAGATGTAAAGTCTGTAAAAAAAATATATATATATATATATTAAAAGATGTAAAGTCTGTTAAAAAATATATATATATATATATATTAAAAGATGTAAAGTCTGTTAAAATATATATATATATATATATTAAAAGATGTAAAGTCTGTTAAAATATATATATATATATATATATATTAAAAGATGTAAAAGTCTGTTAAAAAATATATATATATATATATATATATTAAAAGATGTAAAGTCTGTTAAAATATATATATATATATATATCAAAAGATGTAACGTCTGTTAAATATATATATCAAAAGAGGTAACGCCTGTTAATATATATATATATATATATATATATCAAAAGATGTAACGTCTGTTATTCAAAAAGGGGAAACAGAATAGTAACATATTTAATACTATTGTTATTATTTCGATAACAAAGTCAGCATAGAAAAAATGTTTCTACAATATCAGCACTACAATTAAATCAGTGAATACAAGCGTAAATAATTCCGAAGAAACAGCGAACTGCCTAGAATTATTTTTGACGAGTGAAGTTACCGATACGAAGCTTTGCAACTCCTAATTATTAACTATTGTATTTGAACTGCATTCCGCTCTGTGTGGATCCGTCTCGGAAAGTCTAACCTCGAGTAAATGGTGGCACCGATTCCACTAAGACGAAATATCAGGCGAGTATTATTTACTTCTTTTAGAAGACAGCATTGACTTCCTGCTCTTAACAATCAGCTGTTCATCTACAGTATTATTGTAAACTAGTGACGACGCACGCTTCCCCGATCCAACCACACCTTCGCTTCTCATGTCCAAGTCGAGCAGCCTAGTCTTACTGGCGTTGCTCAATGTCTTCTTATCAATAACCACCGACCCTTTCTGATGTTGCTACGCCCAAAACATCCACACTAAAAACAAACACGCTTAGAATCTCCTTACTATAACAATAAATGGTGCCTGTCTGGTTGCTGAGATAGTTGCTCCTTTCCGTTTCCGCTTATATTTCGAAAACAGAAAATACATGGCATAAAACATGATAACGCAAGGAGATACATTCCAGTTGGGATGTGCGTAGTATATTTCTATTTTTTTTCCGGGGGGGGGGAGTAGAAGCATAATAGTCTCGCTCTGTCGTAAAGTTGATACACAAAAGTAGGAGATAATGTTTTTAATCTGTTAACTTGAAGCAAAACAATAAAGCTACAAAGACATTAGTGGTTAATGAATGTGAAGAATAAGAAAAATAAACTTTATTAAGGAGTGAAAACAATAAAACAGGGATCACTGAATTTAAATTTTTGTACATCAAAGTAGGGGGGGAATGTAAGAAGCTGGAAGTGTTCCACATATATATTTATATACATGAGGGTATGTAAAGAAATTATCTACACTTTTGCCATAACCCATCTTTAGTTTTATCACACTAGCATACGTACGCAAACACACACATACACAATGAAATGAATGACCCAGGAACTGCTGACTAAGGCCTTTTCTAAGCATGGACAAAAAACATTAGGCGGTTCGTCATAAAATGTCCACGCATCTAGTCTCACGAGGAGAACACTTAATTACGCATGCATGGCCACATGATCGAAGGTTGAGCTTGATCTTTCATTATTTTTCTTGCTGTTACGGTGAAACATGACCGTTCCGCTAACAGTGCGTTCAAAGGAGGGACAAAGAGCAGTGATTTGATTTTTTTTCTGTCGGAAGGTGACATGGGCTGAAATTCATCGGGTTCTTTTAACACTATATACGGACAGTGTACTACTGTGTACAAGTGTGTACGATTGCACCGAGAAATTTGAAAATGGCCGGACCAGCGTGACTGACAAAATATCAGGACGTCAACCACTAACGACTGACGAGAAGACTCAGTAAGCTCGAGAGATGTTAATGTAGGTACCTCCACGAAATCGCTAAAAAAAGAGCATAGCTTGATGAAAAAGACGCCAACCTTGCCGAAAAGAAAATTTTATTGTCTAAATGCTTATGTTATTATTTAGAGGAAAGACCAAAAGTTTTTTTTTAATTATTTTAAAAAATTTTCCTTTTAGAAAATTCTAAATTTTGATTAAAAAACCTTGTTTCTATTTGTATCAGCGGAACTAGTAAATAACAAAGACAATTTTTAGCACGTTTTTTTGATATGACACACATTAATTTGAAAAATCGTGCAAAAATAGAAATAATTATCGGATGATAATGAAACTTTCAGAAACTATTCACAGATGATCGAAATTATTATAAATATGTGTTTTTTTATGAAAGTCATGGTAGAAATATTTTTAAAAAATATTTATTACCCACCCATAACTAATTTTATGAAAACGCTAGAAATTGAACGCATCGGTTTTAGTGATTACAATAATTAAAAGCATAGGGCTTTGAGGAATGCAAATCATGTTTTTTTTTTTGTTTTTAATTGGAGACCCAGTACCTGAAAATCAGCTCTGAATTGTAACATACAAAACTCAATAAAACAAAGATATTATTTAATTTCAAATGCTTTTATTTGCTTTTGTTTTTATGAATATGGACAATATTTTCTGAAAGCAAAAAAAATTTTTCGATGAAAAATGAATTTTTAATACAATTATTTGTTATTTCATTAATTATAATAGATTTTACATTTAAGTTGTTAAAATATTATAAAATTAGTTAAAAAGCCGCACAGGCTTTCATAAGTGTCCTTATGAGATAGATCTTTTTTAGCGCGTTGTAAATTGTATCATTTTGACTAATCAGAAGATCCCCAGTAATTAAGAAATGTAATTTTGTGCTTATAATCGAGCTGTAATTATAAAATACGGAAGACCAACCAGAATATAATTAAGTTGCGTTATTTGAGTTAAGCATTGTTCTCCGCTGTTAAGGCCTTTACTTTTTTGCGAAACACGTGGAGAAGTTAATTTGATTTTCAATTTCAACTGAGAAGGTTACCTACAAGTATCAGTATCATCTTATGAATTTTATATGATCTTATTTTTATATTAATCTCAGTTACGACATTTTTCCATAAATTAAATATCAAAATTAATAATAAAATGAATGCAAATACAAATAACAGTAGAATGTAATAAATGTACATAAAATTATAGTATTTTATGTACAATTCTGATAAAATTTCATAAGAAAGGTACCTATAAATTAATTAGATACCTTTCTTAAGAAATATGAAATTTAATGTCACTCTTAACAGTTTTATTTTAATTTCTTTAGAATATATTTCCCATAAAGCATCATAAACGTAAAGGTGAAAGCTAAGTACAAAAAAAAAAAATTAGACCGCTGAAAGTTTTTGTTAAAAATAACGGGGTAAATAATTTGTTCACGTAAATGTAAATTATTTCACTTTTCTCCTTCCGTAGAACAAATTAGCCTCATGGAATTCGTAAATATATCATTCATCACATGTCAAGAGACGCGAAAGTTTATGACCTGCTTTGTTTTATTTTCAAATTACATCTTTTTGGCACAAAAGCTAAGTTAAGTTTGGTTCAAAATATTTTAAATAAACATTATATTTTCTGATTTTCTTAAAATAAGTTTTGAAAAAATGATAATTGATATTTAAAAAAATTTCAAAGTCAGATTTCCAGTTTTTTTTAAAATAGAAAAAAAATGGGCAATTTTGCTGACTCAAAAAATACTAGATTTTTAACGAAAATTTCGGACGTGCTAGGAACGATTAAAAAATGGAAAAAAATACCCCCAAAATACTTCTACCTTTCCTCTTAATGAATAACAAACATTTAGACGCTAAAATTTTGTTTTCGTCAAGTTTGGCGTCTTTTTCATCATGCTATGCTCTTTTTTTAGCGATCTCGTGGAGGTACCTATGTTAATGGCTAGCCGGCGAGTTATCTTCGATAAGGTAGCATGCTCTCTGAAGATACGGATGACTGCACTTTATTTATCCTTGGTGCATACAATAAGGAAGCGCTCATGTTTACACTGTAACATCAGCAATAAAACTGGCGCGATCAGGCTCAGACTTCGATCATGTGACCACAATCGTACCATCTGTAAGTACGCATATGCAGAAGGCAGTATGATAAACCTAAGACTATATTATGGCGAAAGTGCGGATAATTTTTTTAAAATGGGACGGATAGCATCAATGTTTAAAATGGTATGAGTCACTTTCATGTTCTCTGTTTAATGTCTCTATCAACTCATTTTAAACTTATTTCACGATTTTTGCATGACATGTAAAACTTTTCAAAGGTATTCATAAAATTGTCACAATCAAAGCTATAAAAGATTTTATTAGAAATAAATGACGCATACAAAATCGGAGGTCTCTCATGAGGCTAGTCTCAAGGCAGAACGTTTACAGAAGACTTTTCTTTTGAACACGTATTACTTTAATAATGTGTGATATTTTATTCCCTCACCAACGCTTTTCTCCTGCAGTAAACATTTGAACATTTATGTGTTGTGATATTTAAAAGTTCCTATTTAAAATAGCTTACAATTGCCACTTCTACTACAGCAGTTTCTTGTCCCGCCCTTCCTAACAGTGGAGCTTCCTCTTAATTGCGATTTTTAAGAGGTTTTTTTTTTTTTTAGGAAAATGGAAATAAAAAGCATATTTAGAAATAGTTCATATACCTGGATGATATAATGAGGAATTAGTGTTTGGAGAACGTAACACTCACAGGATATATTGAAGGAAAAAAGTGCCGAACAACATTGAAGAAACTTTATAAGATAGTTCATGTAAATGGATATCTAAGCAGGGACCGTGAGGGATAGTAAAAGTACAAAATTTGCCTATTGGCACATAAATTAAAAAATACGATAATGAGATATTATTTATTATTTCAAAGGGCCGTTATTGTTTTGAGTAAATTAAAAAAAAAGCTTAAACATCGACCTAAATCAGGTTATGCCAGCTCTTTCACACAAAATTTAGGCCAAGAAATTCCCTTTACCTAAAAACAAACGAAACGGAAGAGAGATCAAAAGACATACCGCTAAGTGGAACTGTACATTAGCCTCCCAATACACTTGTGCTTTCTATATATGAAAAAATAGTACCAAGATCTATAACCCATTACCATATCAACAGTATGTTTATTTCAACAATTAATCCAGATAATGTGGCTTGCTCTGAAAAGAAACATCCGCAGAAAATCGACTTGAACGCAGATGTAAAATAAATTTATAATCTTATTTTCAAAGGTCAAAATATTTAATAACTTAACATTTGAACCGTTTTTGCAAATAGGTTTTTTCCGTCTTGGCGGTGATAACAATCTGATCGTACCTGATGTCGACATACTGTAAATGTTACTATGCAAGAGAACAGAGGTATATCCATTATCTCTAACAATAGTTCTCATCTTGATTGTTATAGATGTTATAAATAAACAAACCAACTGTCGGGTTGACCATAAGTTTCCGTCTCAAAAGTCAGGAGTAGAATCACCAAAATCAGTTGTTTACACATAGGCTCTGAGTGGCACTTCCAGTTGCGTTGAAAATATTTAAAATATAATACAAATTATTAATCGACCACTGGCAGCGTTTCCCTCGCATTTTCGAGTGATTTTTTGCTATCCAACCCATTAAGGGAATCTATACAGACCATAAATCAAACAAATGCAGTTGTCGAATGGAATATGCGTTGTCAACACAACCGATTCATTAATCCAGTGAAACATTTCACGCTTCTCTGATGTAGATTCAACTAAATCCAAGGTATGAACATTCCAACTTTCAAAGGGGTTTATTAAACACACCTTAACGTATGTCTTTGTACTTTTCCAATTACATGGTTTTATTAAACACCCTTCAGTGTGTCTTTGTATCCTTCCCTTTTCACCGGTTTATTTAAACACGGATAAATATCTGTATATGCGAACTTAACATTTTAGTCAAGGATTTATTATATTGACTATACGATATAAGAAATACCTAAATAAATTATTTGTAGATAAACAAATATTTATCTTATTCATTTTTAATTCATTTGTTTACATTCTTTGCTTAAGTGGACCACACACAAAATACTTAATAATCGCTGTCACTCACTTATACGAGTTAGCCACAAAAACTAAATACAATCTGTAGTTAATAAGTCAACTATCCATAACATGCTCCTGAGAAAGTCACTAAAACCAACACAACTATTTATCATATATCCACTTTCAGTTGTCCATTATATTTTTTTAATGATATGAAAATATATATTGATTTTATTTACCTGATATCTCCATTATAATAAGGTGGGGCACAGGGTCTGCTTTGTGTGGCATATCCATGGATATGTATATAGTAAACATCTAATCATAGAATCAAGGAAGAGCAATTATTTTTGCAATTATCAACTACTTCCTAAATTTTCTTTATCCTTTAATGTTTCCAGTATTCTGTTAATTTTTATGTCATATAATTCATAATTTTCGGATAAAGTTTGTGCGTTCTTTTTTGCTCTTTTTTTTTAGCTCCAGATACGCAGAAACAACCACAAACGTCAATATGGTATTTTTTTTATTCGGTCTGCCTTGTGAGCGTTAAATTTCCCAAACACCCTTTCCTCATCATATATCCCTGGATCTTCCTGTAGTTAATATACCCGCAAATGTATCCATCAGATGTAAAAATACCGGAGAAATTTACCAGGTTATTTCTTTGTACATTTATATTAATATAATCATTACTCTTAACAAGAAAATGTTAAGTAAATTTATATATGTCAAAGTTTGTAAGCATGATTCAACCAACATGTTCCAACCAATATTCACAAGGGAAAAGTGGACAATTTACATAATTGTGGTAATGTATCACGTTCAGCGATACCTGGACATTGGAGTAAAAATCATCAATTCTCACGGTCTTGGAGACCGGGCCAATTCTCAGTGCTGAGTAAGGTTGATGTCGATTATTATTTGAAGGTTTATACATTTTTCTACCGGCCATATATCTCTATTCAGGAGGAATGGTTTGTTGGCTTGAAAGTAATTAGCCTTTATATATATATATATATATATATATATATATATATATATATATATATATATATATATTCCATTAGCCTGGGTATGTATAATTTTAGTCTCTGTACATTTTATCCTTGAATTTTGGTCTGATCTGAAAGGACCAATAAACTGGTTTAGCCATTTTTTAATCGTTATATTTCATTATCAATTTACGGTTTTTTTATATATATATATATATATATATATATATATATATATATATATATATAATTTACCCTTTTTTTTTCTTTGTTTTCGGTATGTATATCCTTTTAATGTCTTTTTTATTGGCGTAATGATATTTTGTATCGGGGAAATAATAATTATTGATAATTATATAGTAATGACCATAATTGTGATAATGTTATTTTATTAATGATTATGATAATTTATAGTAAGGCTGATGATAATATTATAATAAGAATGGTGATAATATTTATCATAAAGATGATGATTTAATAATAGGATGATGATAATAGTAAAGATGATAGTAATATTGATAATGATAATACTAGGTTTGATAATAATAATATTGATGATGATAATATTGATAATGATAATGCTGATAATAATAGTAATGATGATAATGATAGGATAAGGACGATGGTGAAAACCTTTAAGAAGACAACTAAATTAGGTGAGAAGTGAAAATATACGCAGCTCTCATCGGTATTCCTAAATAAAATTGCCAACTATGAGATTGAAATTCGAAAGATCATTGAAATTGTACAAATCACAGCAGTGAAAAAGAATGTCGCTCCCACTGTGAGCATGAGCCCTCAAAATTTCTATTGCTTCACCCTCATATTTAATTTTAAACAGCTGGGAATCACAAGCATTGAGACAACCATATTCGGTCGAAAATATTTTATCTAACCTTTCAATATTCTCTCATTGTTAAAGATGTCCGTAAGTTATCGGTACAAACTTACAAATCTCCCCAACTTACAAAGTTAAAATAACTTTTCTTTAAATACAACAGAACTCTTCCATATGGGTTGAACTGGTTGCAACACATCTAGATGATGCTAAATTTGTATTCTACAAGACACTAGGTGTCCCATATTTTTTTTTTTTTTTTTTGCCAGGTATGGATCCTAAAAAGAAATTAGTTTTCATAGGTTGTACTAGAATTCCGGTGTGACCTATTTGGTCTGTAAGAAGTCTGTAAGAAGTAGAGTACACATTTTGCTTTCTCGTGGGCTGTAACCATTTACGATTAGAAGTCAGGTATTGATAATAAGTACTTTAAACCTCTACCGCCAAAGACAAACGGAAGTTAAACAACAACAAATTATACATTAAAACTTTAATGATATTTATTTAACATGCAAAGAAGTGTATTCATGGAACTTGTACACCGGAAGCTGAACAGATTTATAGACATGTATATATGTCTGTCTATATTTCTGAGATGAGGTATTATGTACATTATTTACATTATTCGGACTATTGTCCTCATCTTTATTGCCATGTTTATCACAACGCCATGTGTCCTCAAGGACAGTGGATAAAGGCGTTGGTTAGATCCAGTGACAGGACCCAAAGTGTGTGAGTTCAATATCCGGTTAAGGCAGTGGAGAACTTTCAGAGAGAAATTAGCAGGAGATAACTGATAACTGACATCCATCAAACATGATACCTGGAACTAGAACAGTCTACCCCAGTGAGCGTAATAAAGGGTTCAGTTCGAAATTCTAACCACATGAAGAAGGCCGGTGCGTACAACGGCCGAAACGTTGTGATAAATATGGCGATAAAGATGAGGACAATAGTCCGAATAATGTAAATAATGTATATATGTCGTATTGATGTATTGTCCTTGGAATCACTTGGATAGAAACCCGTGTCATACGTCGAGGTCCTTCCTAGGAAAACAAATATCAACTCATGGTTTCACCGTGTTTCTCAACTTTTTGAAAGATCCTTCGACATCTGTTCGTCGTGACGTCATTTAACCTGGTGTCGGACAAATGATAAAGAGAATAATGAATTTGTAAATTTTTTTTTTCTTTAATACATTAGAATCAGACTGCTTTTTGCCTTCCTTGCTACATAGTATGAAACCCTAATTTGAACAAAGAAAAAAACGAAATAAAGCGCATTTTTTTGAAATTCTAGAAAGAAATATCACTGGCGAATGATATAGAAGCTTAAGCTTCGCACAAATCAAAAATCTATTTTTCGTCTCTCCATTAAAAGCCAGCTAAGCCTGACAATTTGGAAACAAACATTGTAGCTGGGAGGAAGCTATAAAAAAACATGGAAATCAACCAAGTTACAAATACGCATGCGTTCAAATGGCATACTTATAACTCGATCTAGTCTGAGCGAACACGTGATAGAAGATTTTTTATGGTAGCTATTGTGAAGATTCTTTTCATTCTTATGCGAGACATTTGCAGTACTTTTTTTTTACCTTTTCTCTTGTGGAGAAACGTTTAAGAATTGGTATTATGAAAAGTAAAAAAACAAAATATATATCGACATTGTACAATTCTTCAAGTCTTTGTATTTTTAAATTGTTATATATATATATATATATATATATATATATATTATATAATAATAAATGGACTCTCCTGTCGGTTTCGACGTATGAGGATCTGCCAGCTTATTGATTCAGTTTAAGAACGAATCAAGGTAAACCGCCAGAAAACCCCACAAGTGATTTGATTAAAGTGGTGAATATATATATATATATATATATATATATATATATATATATATATATATATATATTTTCAAGGTACAGCAAAGGATATTCGCTCGGCTTGAGGAATCGTTGGGCAAGATCGAATTCTAGTAGAATTCATTATATTCACTTGCTAATACCTTTGGAAAGTATGAAAATATCTCTTCTCCCTATGGGTGAAATAGCTGACAAACTGTGTCTTAAAGCCTTGGTTGGCAGCTAGTCGAAGACTGGAAGCTTAATCAAAACCAAGCTGGAGAGACTTGGGCACCGTCAGGAAACATTACTGCAACCGCGCTGCAGAACATGCTACGCTACGACACTAATCAGCAACTGTGATGATAAATGTATATATGTGTGAAGAATGCATCTTTGGTACCATATATTTTTGCGGCAATATTTAGTTAAGAATAAAGAGATGTTACCACGTTACTCGTACTGCTTTAAAATGGGTCCTTATAAAATACTTAAATGTTAATTGTGTACGAAATATATAATTAGCTTTTCGCTTTTTTGTATTCGTGAGGTCGCTGAAAAAATTCAAATACTTGCTAGTTCTAAGTTCTTGACAAAGATCTTTTGCCTCTGTGAAATAGGGAACTTGTCCTGGCAGTAATTTGCCCTTTATAAAAAGTTGTTTATAATAGATCTTTTGAACCATTTTCAATTTTTAATTTCATCTCTTGATTGTATCGATATTGAAATATAGATATAACTTATTTATAGCAAGAGATAAGTAACAAATATTCTGGAATAAATATTTTAAAATATAGTCAGATATTAGGTCCTTTGTTGATATGCTGCTAAAGTTTGTTTTATTTCACACACACAAAGCAATCACACAATCATCAACCCCTTATCCTTATCTCCTGATTAATATTGAGATATTCCCTTTCAACAAGAGGCCTGACATCTCTGCAATACATATATATATATATATATATATATATATATATATATATATATATATATATATACACTCTGTGTGTGTATATATATATATATATATATATATACAGAGAGAGAGAGAGATTTTATATAGTCTAGCCTTCTAGCATGAAAGTGCTCCATGCCAAAAAAGAAATTGCAGTTTTGAATATTAATTGTAATAACCATGTCGGCAATGACTGACCACTAGCCAGGGTACCTGATGATTGTGTAAAACCACATGAAACTGACAGTCATTGCCGACATGGTTATTAGAATATATATATATATATATATATATATATATTTAAAAAAAATTTATAACATAAATATGTTATAAAATCACTACAAAAATAGCCATTTTGTTTCGACACCCACGGTGTCTTATCAATTATATCTGCTCTACTTTGTATTGAGCACTCTTTTAAGAAAAGTAATTGTTGGTTATTGAATTCATTCCGTATACACCAATCATATACTTGTGTATGTGTATATATATATATATATATATATATATATATGTGAAAAGTGTATATATATATATATATATATATGCGGTACTTATTAGAAAGCGCTCAATATCAGAGATAGAGCTAACATATTTGGTTGGGTAGATGTGAGTTTGTGATCCTGGGTTTCCCGCTTTAGCGATCGTCAGACAAACTGATTAATTTTTTTTTAAATTTGGGTTTATGTAGATTGCGTGTATTGGTGTTATTGTGGAAGTGGTGGGGGAAGTTTCGTCGCTTATGTCATTCATCGTACTAACGCAAACATCGATGTATGCAGACACATATACATACTTGGTCGTTCGTCGGGACTCATACATATATAAACATATGTGGGCAGTTTCGGATATGACATATGTATGTATACGGGTGGTGCTGTGTCTATACATACGCATTTGTATGTTGAAATTTAAAGATTGGAAGTGTGGCGCCACACTTCCAATCTTTAAATTTCAGTTTGTCTGACGATCGCTAAAGCGTGAAACCTAGAGTCACAAACTCACATCTATCCAACCAAATATATATATATATATATATATATATATATATAAAATGAATTCCTAAAATATTTTGTTAACATCTATTTATAGTGCTCTAATATATGTGTATACCCATGCAAAAATATTATCGGGATGATAATAATCTGATTAATATAATCATCTATGCTACGGATTATTACAACTTGGGAGAAAAAGGACATTATTAAACAGTAAACGTTTTTAAAGTTTTAAAATCCACATTTTTGAAAGAAAAAAGAAATAAATACATAACTTTTTTTATGAAGTTCTGGATCGATTTGAGACTTAATATTATGTCGAAGTCTACTTCCCAATTTATAAAATTAATGTTTTTCGGTTCCAACAAATGTGACGCCGTCCCCTGGTCGCAGCGCCAACTGTGACGTCCCTAAACAGCACCAATTGTGACGTCCTCGCGGCGGCGCCAGCTGTTCGCTCCTCGCTGCTCCGTTCGGGTGTCGCTGCTCCAAACGTGACGTCCGCCTGTCGAGTCAGTCGTGTTGTCTCGTCCTGTGACGACCAACTGGCTTGGTATCGGTCGCGGCACCCAAATGTGACGTTCTAACCTTTTGGTGATTCGGGTGGGAATCTGGTTAGATTTGATATCAGCCTCGTCGTTCCCAACTCGCTTCCAACACCTGGTTACCAAGGTAACTGCATTGATCCCCAGTCTGCCTACCCACGTTGTGAATTGATCTTAGGCAGACGAGATCAAACAGTGGTTGGGGCCGTAATGCAAACCAAGTTCAACGGGGGTGATACCACACAAATATGCATAAAAGAAAATAAAATGAAAACTCAAAAGTTCAAAGTATCAAAGAAAAAGGTAACAAACTTTGTCTAGTTGTTCGATACATAGGACTGCATCTATCTCCCGACCCGTTCTATGGATTGTGACACGTCGTTTTCCGTTAGGCAAGTTTTAACGCTTCAAGTTGTTTGCTCTCTAAGAAATTGGTGTTTCGGTGTGTCTTTGGACGAAAGTCCAAAAAACTTATTGTGGTGGTCTGGATCTAAGTCGCTCTTCAAAATAATTGTTCTTGGGTTGAAGAGGAGTCCGGAATTTGCGTGAATCTTGGTCAGCTATCTGCGAGGCGGCTTCAACTGGAGACTCAACTCAAACTTTTCTGGAACTGAACTCACTGGAACTGATTTCTGCTCGTTGTGGCTTCCTTATATGGACGCCGACCAAAACCGGGGTGTGTCTGTCGGCGTCGGGGTTTCCTCGATAATTCTAAATACATATCCACCTCTCTGGTTAGGAATTTCCACTTTTTCCATTTTGGGAACCTTTCCTCCTCCCACCTTCTCACCCATACTTCAGAGGGCGTGAACTGCCCTCCCCACTTCTTCGTAGCAGCTTCTCATACCTACACTCTGGATGGGCGGCGACAGCCTCCTTCGTGCGTCACGTGATCACCACTTGACCAATGATGTCTTAGTCGGGCGTGGACGAATCCGCGGCTTTGTTTCAGGAAAAAAAATATCTTGCTTAACTAAAAAAAAATTATCCCTTTTCCTTTTCTTCCTCTTAATCGCCGTTATCATTTCTCTAGCTGCAAACGGGACAATATGAACAATGGCGGTCATAACTCTTGTTCTACACGTGGTTTTCGTCAGGTATTTTATTGCTAATTATCCAAATGGGTGGTCTTCTTAACACGGCCAACGTCGCCCCGAAAAGACATTTCTAAATTCCCATTCATTTACCTTCGGTACATATTTCTGATAACATAATTTTATTATCGCAGGCCAAGGATGTTCCGTCGAAGGAAATCGGTCAGCGGACACTCGTGGGTGGCTTTTAATTTTTTCATATCTGTCCAAAGTCCTTTTAGTTGCCTGTTTTTCATCACTTATCGAAATAATATTTTCATTTGAATTTTTCTTTGGCCAGTCGGTCTGTAGTTGATAATAAGATGCCTTCCCATAGCAATAGTTTTTCATACCCTTAGATAACACAGCCGTCGCCAAAACATATCTGATTCTTTCTTTCTTTCCCTTTCGTTTTACTCAGAATTTCCCTGTCATTGTAATGACACCCTTTCGCCATTTGTTACTTATCAAATATCCCTTATCCATTGCCTCTTAGCCGTGTGTGTGTTCTGCTTATCATCCACGATTCGGTCCTTAGCCTCTCCTTTTTTTCTTTTCTGTCTCGTTAAATGGTGCCACACAAATATCGTAGTCAAAGCAAGTTCTAATGGACGCGCAATGCGACTGGGCCAGTTAATTTAAGTTGTGCCGAAGAGCTTACTCACGGAAATATATAACCAACGCATTTGTACATTTAATAAAATAGAGCTGTAATTAAGAACGAGGTTCATAAGGTATTTGAGGACATATTGATGAACTGTAAGAAAAACATTTTATAAACAAGCAAATTACTGCACAGATGCAGTAATAGTTGGATTATATATTCATTCGATATAACCGCCTTAATGTGCAGTGATTGTTTCAATGTGGGACCAGAAACGTTGGCATGCCTGCATCACATGATTTCTATTTGCTATTACTGGGGCAACAATGGCAATTTGGGGAATTGGCCGTATTGTGAGAACGCTAATTATCTCCAGGTCAGCAACATCCTATATCTAATAGACAAGGGGATTCAGGTCTGGCGTGTTAGGTGACTACATGTTTGGTGTGATTTGTCCATGCAGAATAGCCGCCATCAATCTTGGTTCAGGACATCTTTGTTAGCAGGAACAGGGTCCTTCTGAAACACATACTGCCTTCCATCGAATACAATGTATATCGAGCACGCCCGCTAACGAGCAGCTTTCAAGCGAAGACCTTGTCGAAAGAAGTCAGCTGGTATGACATGTCCACCACTACTCACCACAACTAAGCCACTACAGAAGCGGGAAATTTGATGCAAATAACATGGCGAACATCAGAAGTATCCGCTCATAACCATCTCCTTTCTCCGATTTACTTTTTACATTATATTCGTAGGGCGGGAAGAGCGTGACAGGTACCTCTGGATTCGTCAATAATCGCTTTACTCGGAGCAACTGTTGAGTGTGTGCCCACGTGATGTGCCCTATCCTAATCACGTTTGACTTTTACTGAATTTCTTCATGCACCACATTCCTGATTCTTTTCTTGGTCACAAGGAGATCTTAGTTAAATAATCTCGGATTAAGATCGATAATGTTCAACGCCTGCTGCACGAATTGTGGTGTCCTGATACTACCCGAACACTATGAATGTTTTTTTCCGCTTTGCTACAAGCGACACATCCTCGCTGGCGGCTTTCAACTCCTTCCGAACTTTGTGCTCAAACGACATCTCAAACAACGTGCAAACTCTACATCGATCTTCTTTGCATGTATCGTAATAATAATCTATTTTTATCTCATGCTTTAACTGTCATTGATGCTCTGAAATATTAAGAACATGGTCATCACATAAGCGCATAATCGCGTGTCCTCAAACAACTTATGCGACTAGTATGTTTTGTGTGTGTAATATATATATATATATATATATATATATATATATATATATATATATATATATATATATAACTTGATTTATAAAATGTCACTTTTATTGTATTTATTCCCTTAGATGTGTTAAAAACGTTTGAAATTTTCAAATATATAAACTGACTTTCATATGATTAGCGACCATTTACTTACCTCATTTTTTATTAAACTAATAAATTTACTGAAATAGAGGCACCATTAATTTTGATGAGATTTCACGCATGGAAAACTTTTAGAATACAGAGTCGTATTCCTATGTAGCAATAATGTGTTTAAAATTTTACAGGATTTATTGTTCAGTAAAGTTTCTGAAATCTCCCCAAAAAGATTGCAATAAATGATTCTTACTCGGACAAATCTTATAATAGGAAATATTTTGAACAGAAAATTGGAAATAACCAACAATTAAAAGACGATATTAACAAAATGTATATCCTACATATGTCAGAATTTCTGTAATTAGTTATGTTTATTTCCATTATTTGCATGCGGTCTATAATCATGTTATCACAACGTTTCGACTGATCCAGGTAAACTACACGGAATTTCGACCTGAACCCTTTTATTTAATCGAGAGGAAATATACCTAGACATGAGCAGTGAAACGTGAATACTCTATCCCCTGTAAATGGTTCACTTCGAATTTCGATTGGCATCCTCGAAAGACGGAGGTCACAACAGCCGAAACGTTGTGATAACAAAAAAATGCGTACAATATGGCCCTGTGGTAAAGAGTTGGTTGAGTATTCCAAAAAGTGATTTGAACCAAAGAGTTGTGAGTTCAATACCTGGCCACGGCAGAAGTGAAGAAATCTTCGAGATTTGAGTTACTAAAATGAATTCACTGAAACTGAGATATCAAAAAATAATAATAATGACACCTAAAATTATAACAATCTACCTCCTCTCCGTGGACTATATTATGGGTTTGTTTCGAAATTCCAACGTATGTCACCTGAAGAAGGCCGGATTATATAACGGCCGATACGTTCTGAATATGGCAATAACGATCAGGGCAACAGCCCGATCGATGCAAATAGATATCTGAGAAATATAAATCGATACTCCGCATGTAAATAATGTAAATATATACTGCATTTTGTTCGAAAAACAACTAATTTCGTATTTGTCAATAAATTATCGGCAGACATTGTATTATTTCCTGTTTAGAATGATGCATAAGTTTTAACGGTTTTAAATTTGGTTGGAAAAGACGGACACTTCATAAAACTAGCGCTTTCAAACAGATTTTTTTTGGGGGGGTTATTCATTAGTTCTCTTTGCCAATGCGGTGGAGCGTTGTCGTGCATAAAATTCAGCGACTTTTCAAAAGCTTTTCACTTCAACATGAACATTCTACAAGTTCCTTTACAAAAGTATATATATTTGCGCTATCTTCTGGAATTTCCCAGGAACCCACCACTTCAGCTATAATAGCACACAAAATACGAGCTTCGCATTTTCGAAGACTCAGACACTGAGAGCAGGCTCAGTCGGTAGCAACAAGCCTTTGTTTAATCACTTTGGCCCGTTTTGCGTATCATGGCATTCTTTTGCTGAAAAAAGTTGTCTCTTATAAATGCATTTATTTTTTTTTCCTCATCTCATTCGTTTTTCTTAATGGGTGAGTTTTGAATATAGTTGAGTGAGCGGTTTCACATGTTTTTAACAACTGATTTCGAATTTGACACATGGGCTTCACGAAATTCCCTCGCTGGCCCAAGGGTTGAAAAGTACATGTAAGTAAACGATTTTTTTATAATTTGACTAGCAGCATGGCCCGGCGTTGCCCGTGCTTGATTCAAAAATCGTACGAATCCCACAACAATCGCTATCACTTGACTTAAAATATTTTTGCCCTTCCTTGCCTTTAAAGGAGTGCTCTTTGCGGTGCTGATGTTGCTACATGCCTTACTTCTTGCCTATCTCACACTGCGAATATTTTCTAAGCTCTATACTAAACATTAAATCTGTTACGAAAAAAGAACTAAACAAAATGAAAACAAAACGATCAGCTTTAAAAAAGGACTCGTAACTGCAAAAAAACGAATGAAAAAAGAATGTTAACAACAAATACTTTTTCACACCCAACCCAGTTCTGCGGAATCCTAATAAACGTTGAGTTTAAGCAAGCGAATGAACCAATTGGAGTAAAGTGCCATGCAGATTTAAATTTTTCCCACTTGTGATGAATGCAGCTATCGATTTTTTTTTTTACATGCTAGCTACCTAGTTAACATTCGTGCCAGTCAGCTGTTGGTTCTCACTGTGGCCAATAGAAAATGACCGCCAACTACATGAAAACTGCCGTAGAAGTATGAAAAAAATCGATTATTTCCACTATCGATGGGAGTTGGAAAATGCAAAGTCGGTCTTGGCCTTTCCGCTAACTTGGAGCATGTGCATGTAAATTTTGGTGCAAATCCGTCGAAAATTGCGGCTGTGCATTCGTTACACACACACACACACACACACACACACACACATCCTGCCTTTTATAGATAGAAATTCTTGATGGATAGGCAAAAGATTTTACAGCTTTCTCTGAACAAGCCAGTATCAAAGTTGTTCAGCATCTTCGAATTTCTTCCACCTCATTTGCCGAATATATTTTTGCAAATCCCTGTGTTTTAATATTAGCGGAACCAGAAATAAAATTATTCGCATAAGACATGTAAATTATTTACCTTGTTCTGACTGATGTCTTTCTTTAGGTGATATATTTTGGAATATCGAACTGAACGCTTTATTTCGTCCACCGTGGTAAGCGTGGTTGAAATAAAGGGTTCACTTCGAAATCACAATCACTTGAAGACCGAAGTGTACAACGGCCGAAAAGTCGTGAATATGACAATAAAGATGAGGACTAGAGGATTATGGCAGAATTCACCAACAAGGAGACAGTTCAGAAGAGTTGCAGGAGATTCCGAAGCCGTGTAGAAGCCATGGTCGAACCCAATGCCGGTATGATTGAATGAATGAATGTACTCATTAGCATTTCAAGACATTGCAATTTTGTGTAATTTTAGTAAATATATGTTAAAATGAGGTATCAGTGTCATTTTTTAGACAATTTATCCATCACACCCTGTGTGTGTATATATATATATATATATATATATATATATATATATATATAATCCAGACAATGTTTGATAAAGCCTGGCAAATGTAAACATATTTTATTGACATGACTCAACATTTCACCATCTTTAGATAGAAAACCGCAGATCAGAACAAAGAAATATTTGTGAAAATTTATCACACTTTGTCTGGATTCTATATCCTATTTATACACATAAAACACAACCTCATACGTTAAATATATGAATCTTTTACTTTCAACGCATTCTGATAAATTCGGATCAGGATTTACTTTTAATTCAATGCAGAAGTGCTGAGAAGATATTATGAACGTATTTCAACAAAACAAGTAAAAGACAAGAATATAAATAAAATAACGGTTTTATACAAATCAAACAATTTTTTTTTGTTTTTTAAATCCTGAATGCCAGCTTAGTGAAAAATTATAGGCGATGTAATATTGAAGTTAGCATAAATAATTCTTTCGTTCTGATCCGAGAAAATTTGTCTAAAGATGGCGAAACGAGGTATCAAGTCAATTAAACAGTTTTCCATTTGTTTATATATATATATATATATATATATATATAATCAATTGATAATTAGTAGGGGTAATTACAAGGAGGAAATTAATCCAAAGAAAGGTCAGTATAAGAACATATCAATATAATGTGTGGAGACGGCACTTAAAAATCCATTCGGCTATGATTTTTTTCATGAATATAAAAAAATGTATTCATCTCTTAAGTCCCACATTTTCTTAATAAATGGAGCCAATTTACCCAGAAGAAAGTAAAAGAAAGAGGAAAAAAGAAAAAGGAAAATGTTTTAATATTAAGAGGAGGAAAGAAAAAACGTTTCAATATAATGTTTTATTTTGGGGGGAGGAATAGAGAGAGAGAGTATTAAAAAAAATACTTTTCTTTTTTCTTCTCTCTTTTCCTAGATAAATTGACTTCATTTAATAGGAAAACTGTGGTCTGAAGCGATAAATATATTTTTGTATGTTCATGAAAGAAATAATAACAGAATAGATTTTAAAGGATCGTCTGTACTTTATATATATATATATATATATATGTGTGTGTGTGTTTGTTTCTTTGAAACTAGAATATTCATTTCTTTAGATTGTTTCTTATGCATGAATCGACGACATTTACATCGTTAACGGCTACTTAATGTTTATATTTAATGCTGTTTTTTTTTCATATTATTTCTACTTTTCAATGTAGATACTTAAAAGAGAAACTTCTTTCTTTGTCACCATCCGAACTGAATATGTGTGACGTAGACGGCGTCATTCGTCTCATTCATAAAGTCAGAAAGCAATTTGTTTTCCGACGTTGAATGCTCAAAACACTCATTTAAAAAAAAAAAAAAAAAGATGACACACCGTTTCATCTGATTTTGTGGGTGGGGAATATGGTAGAATACATAGTACGCACCCACCATTTTGTTCTTTCTTTCTCCCTTCATTTTTTTTTGTGTTCAAGTGTGCATATCGATATCGAAATAACCAAACAAAAAGAAAATGGAAGAGTTTCCTCCCACCCCCCGTACTCTGCACCTCTGTTTTGTATTCTTGGTATTTATTGAACGAAACCTTGTAAGAAAATGAGCCAAAAACGAAATGTTTATTATGCAAAGATTGTTACTCTCATCTTCAGATTGAGGTATTCGATATTCTGGAATAACAATTATATTTTATTTCAGTTTGGCCTAAATGATTATACATATGTTAAGTTAATTTGGCGGAATGTAATTGTGGTTTCAATCACTGGGCCGGGTAGTACGGATATAATCAGTCAGTGAAAGCATGACAAGAAATAGCAAAGCGAAGACTAGACAGACCTACCTGGTAAATTGAATAAAGGATTGATTTCAAAATTCCCTGAATTAACTGCCGAAATTCCGTGGAAGTAAAAGCAAAAGTGAAGAAACAAGAAATAATAATGTAAATATTCGTTTCACAATTGTAGTGTAAGACCATGTGAGGATCGAATTCGTTGAAAAGTATCTAAGTCTTGATCTATTTTAGTTAGGTACCTCCACGAGATCGCTAAAAAAAAGAGCATAGCATGATGAAAAAGACGCCAAACTTGACGAAAACAAAATTTTATCGTCTAAATGTTTATTATTAAGAGGAAAGATCAAAGTATTTTGGGGGTATTTTTTCCATTTTTTAATCGTTCCTAGCACGTCCAAAATTTTCGTTAAAAATCTAGTTTTTTTTGAGTCAGCAAAATTGCTATTTTTTTCCATTTTAAAAAAAACTGGAAATCTGACTTTGAAATTTTTTTAAATATCAATTATCATTTTTTCAAAACTTATTTTAAGGAAATCAGAAATTATGTTTATTTAAAATATTTTGAACGAAACTTAACTTAGCTTTTGTGCCAAAAAGATGTAATTTGAAAATAAAACAAAGCAGGTCATAAACTTTCGCGTTTTGTAACCTTTGACCTTTCCTCTTAATAATAACAAACATTTAAACGATAAAATTTTGTTTTCGTCAAGTTTGGCGTCTTTTTCATCATGCTATGCTCTTTTTTTAGCGATCTCGTGGAGGTACCTACCTTAATGTTAATTGTATATTTTGAGGCGTACAGAATTATTTTATATATTGTCATTATTGTAGATTAAATATGTCCTTCTGCCTGGCACGGCAACAAAACTGACGCCATTTTATATTAATTTCGCGCATGAGCGCTTTTTTTATGTTGTCGACTGGAAAGTATAGTAGGGTCAGTTGGGCACTGTCTCTGAGAAATAAAGCACCAGCAATTTGGAAAAGGCATGCTGTACCGCTTGGTATTTTTACCTGAAGCCCCAATGCGAAAAATTCAAACAGTGGGAGTGTCAATCTGAAGACAGTGTAGACGATTCGGAAATAGTTCGATGAGTCTAATGGTGATTACGAAGGTGTTTCGAGCGATCACTGATAATGGCGATGTCATAGCTCTATTCAACACCGAGGCCTACATCAAATGTCTTGAGGAGTGATGCCTCTAGGTCAAGAGGGTGGCAGCTAGAATCCCCTTTGTCTGACAACAAGACTCTCCACTATGAAACAAAAGCGGGTGAATCCTGATATGGCCGTCAGTCAATTTCTACGACCACATCAGCGCTTACATTGTTTTCATATTTGCGTAATTTAGAGGACAATTTATCCATCACGACCCTTTTATCTCTCTCTCTCTCATATATATATATATATATATATATATAGTTATATGATTTCCATTCTTCCGTAACATAGCCATACATTGACCGAACGAATCCAAATTTTGGGGGAATTTCAAACCCGCGAGTACAAAGTAAAATTGGTTGTACAAGGGTGCGTAGCTTAGTACAATAAACTTCCTTAAGTTTTATTACTTAACATACAAAATACTATTTTTTATACAATTTAATAATTAAAATAAACTACTTATTTAATAAAAAATACCATATTAATTTTGGATATATTTTATATATATATATACCATGCGAAATATATAACGGTAAGATTATATTTGCACCTGAATATTGCAAGAACTGCATGAAACTCTGAGGTGTCCTATCGACGTTGGATATTACATATGTTCACTAATATATATATATATATATATATATATATATATATAATCACTTAAAGATACCGAAAGATTGACCCCAAGATAGCGGAATCAGCTGAGTTAATATTTTTATAATATATAATCCTGGTGAAATGTAATGCATTGTAATAGCACTGTAAATATAAACGCAGTAGGAAGAAATCCAAATATGTAGACGATTTCAGGGGTAGTTATGATAGAAAAGATTGGCTGGAAGGAAATTTAATAAAGTTGAGTACAGATAGCCTCGCTAATGGAACAGATATCTTACGTTTCAATGTTGAGTATTTGAATACATTAGTGCCAAACGGATGTCCAAGACACAAACTATAGTTCAAACAAGGAATGTCATTAATGCTATTGCGCAATATATATCCTCAGAAAAGCCTATGTAATGGTACAACTCTTACGTTCAACGAACTTACTGACAACATACTGAAACAATGTATTTTGTTTGGAACAAGCCGAGTGGTATAAATCCGAAGAATAATGTTTATTTCTAAATCATCCGAATACACTTTTGAATGTACAAGAATCTAGTTTCCAGTTCGCCCTGTGTTTGCGAGAACTATAAACAAATCAGTAGTCTAAACGTTTCCAAAAGTTGGAAATTGTCTCCGGATAGAATTATTTACGCATTGCCAGTTGTAATTTGCATGCTTAAGAGTAAGAAATCCTAAGGATTAATTTCCCTCCGTTAAAAAGGAAAAAATAATTCTTCAAAAAATATTGTCTAACATGAAATCCTACACATTTAAATTAAAGAAATAATTAAATCTTGAAGTAGGGTTTTTGTCAAAGTATTTTCCAAAGAAATCAGCTTATTCAAATTTCATCCATTGGTTAGCTAAATTGAACAAAAGGTAGTTTGTAAATCGCGACAAAAATGTAAACGATAACTTAACAATAACTCATACTGTGAGGATTTCAGCAAGCATCAGCTTGTTGCAAAAAGATTCTAGTAACTACAAAAGTCTTTATTTCAGATTCACTATCCTAAGCAAGAGCGATCTCGCTTTCCCATATTTTAAAGATTAAACCCCTCGAAATCCATTATTGTTCTCAAAAATGGTTAAAGTGATTCCAGAAAAGGTCGGAAGAATGAATCTTTTATAGAGAAATTCTTAGGTAGCTGCATCTCTGAGAAGACAATTATTGAAGCGACAGACGTCATCCGAAATAAAGGGTTCAGTTCGACGTTGCACCCACCTGAAGAAGGTCGGAGCGTACAACAGCCGGAACATTGTGACAAATATGGCAACAAAGATGAGGACAAATAATCCGAATAATGTAAACAGTGTACGTAATACCTCATCTCAGAAATATAGACAAAATCAGTATGGCGGTTGTTTGCGTACCTGATCAAGATATAACGCTCTGTTGGATATGATTCTATTCTGCATACGAGACAAGAGTTTTAACTCACCGAATGATTCAGGTCAGATTTAGGGGAGTATATCCGATAAAATATTAATACCATAAGCGTTTGCCTATGATTCAACGTCTGTATAATCTAAAGCTGATATTCAGTAGTAATAAAAATGTCATATGTTTACCAATATCAGTTCGATGACGTTTAAATCGGCAAAAATAAGAAAAACAAGTTTTAGTAGGTCACAAAAATCAGATAAATTGTATCATAGGAATCCTATACAAGAAAATGCATTTTTATAGCGTTGAGCAGTGACAAATCGGCGAATCTATTGCAAGAAGAACGTGTGTTAAATTCTGCTATGGTTCGGTTTCATATATAATCTAAGGTTCCAGCCATTCATAACATTGATTATTGGTTCGATAAAGGCACAGTGTGCTAAGATTGGCAAATGGCGATAGCAAACTGGAAAGCTGTTACGTTATGTTACCTTGCTGCTGTATATCTCTAGTAGGTAATAACGACTTGCTAAATTTAGTTTCGTTCTTTCCCTCCGAGAGAAGCACTTGGCTTGATAGGAAGAGGGAGGTTGGAACCACGGAGAGTATGTAAAGTTTAGAGGAATTTTTGGCAAAGATACCAAAGAAAAAGAAAACAGACACACACATATATATATATATATATATATATATATATATATATATATATAATGTATGATTTAAAAATCAGGAGATAAGTTGAATTCGCTACCTAGGTTTCACTCTTGGGGTATCCTGGGGCGATTTTTATCAAATGACCACCTTCGCATTTTTTTTATTTTTTTTTAGAAAAAAAAAAAAAAAAACGATTCTTTTTTTGAAAAATAAATAAGCAAACGAACGAAGTTGGGTGTACTGGAAAGGGAGGAGGAGAATGTGACGAAGAAGGGGGAAGAGAAGAAACGTGAGTATTTTGTATATGCATAGGTGTGGTGGTTAGGTTAATTCTTTTCTTTTTTTTCCAGCCTCATATGTATTTAAGAAAAAATTCTGATATGTAAGCAAGGACTTGGAGGTAAAATGTAAAATAGGAACATTAATTTTCAAAATTTTTACTAAACACTTCCAAAAAAATACAGAATTACATAAGATATTCAATAAAAACACAGTTAAATTAAGCTACAGTTGTACTAGTAATTTAGAAACAATAATAAATTGACAAAACGCCAGAAATCTAAAAAATAACGTGCAGCAAAAATACTTCTAGAAAGTTATGCAACTGCAGAAATAAGTGTAGATGTCCATTAAATGGATCTTGTAAAACAGAAGCTATAATTTATAAAGCAGACGTACCAGATATTAATGGCCAAAATAAAACGTACATAGCGTGTAAGGAAGGTACTTTTAAAAGTAGATGGTACAACCATAGGTCGTCATTAAAGTTAGCAAATCTTAGGGACTCTACCAAACAAGGTAACAATTTGTGGAATTTAAAAGAAAGAACAGATCCATTTGTAAAGGTAAATTATTTTATAAGAAAGGCAAAATCGCACAACAATCACAATATTTTCAAAATCCGCCAACAGAAAAAAAATTAGCGATTATGATATTTCCGGATACAAAAAATAATTTCAAAAAACCAGAATTCCGAAAGTCTTTCTTAAGGGCATATGAGGCTTGATTAAAACAATGTATTTTATATTTTAATGCAACATATTTTTATTACTTCGAAAGTTATTTTTTAATGGATACCTGTATTTGAATAAATTCTTTTTTTATTTCTGGAATTATTTATTTTGTCTACCAACCAGTACACCCGACAAAAATAATCTGCCCTCTGGTATAATTCGAATTTGCGGTTGCTTATTGAAGAGGCGTAGAGGTTTCTTTTATTCTGTTTCTGATTGAGTTTCAGGTTCTTTCTAAAGTCTTCTCATTCCTTTTCACAGCGAGTAACCTTTGGCGTATTAATGACATTATCGCCCTTCTTGGATGAATCGATTAAAAAATCATTTGACTAATGTAAATAAAACAGTTTTAAAATTACCTTATTCCATTTTACAATCTTCTGTTCTTACTACCTAATTATTTTTTTTTATTTTTTGAATATAACCACATCGTAGATTTATCATTATGGCTAAGGATCAAGTGACAATTAATTTCCTTAGATCTCCACCAATTATTTCATTATCTTTGTGCTTTGTCTCTGTGCTTCTAAAATCGAAATATGTCATATTTTTAGTGGATGATTTCTTGTGCAGTTTGTGTCCAGTCCAGTCGATTTCATGTCCCACAACTTTAACAATTCTCAGTAAAATTCCTCTTTAGCATTTCTTTCACATTACTACCTATCCGAATATCGTCTTTGACAGATCTACATTTGGTACCGTTCGGTTTTCTCTTTTTTACTGCTATATTCCGTGCTGATAGGAATATATATTTGAACAACACGTTGGATAAAATACGTAAAGTTTTATTTTAAAAACCAATACAATAAGAGTAAAGGTAAGTTATGCACAAGGTCGTCGCAAGTCTATCTAGTAGTGAATGCTACTATTGGAAGGTCGTACTCGAGAGATCCCAGCTAGACGATATTTACAAGCCTCCCCATGAGGTACGATGTGGCACTAGGCCGAGTTTAATGTGGCGTATTCGGAGCCCGTAGGCTCGGCCAAAAATTCCCCGTAAAAAACGGGGTCGGGTAGCTGTTTCACGAGACGAGACTCTGCCCTTCGACATAGCCGTATTCCGGTTCCTCTCTGCCCGAAGGGAGAGAGTTTGACAAGCACAGCTGAAAAGATTTCAGCTAGAGTATCTAGCAGCTGTCGCACGCAGTCATATGTGGCACAAGGCCTGAATTTAATGTGCGGTTCCCGAGCTCGTAGGCTCGGCCAAAAAGTCCCCGTAGATCTCGGAGGCAGATTTCGACCAGCATGTCTGAAAAGATTTGAGATAGACGATATTTACTAGCCCACACCCACGAGGGTAGATGTGGCACAAGCCCGAGTTTAACGTGGGACATCCAAGCCCTTAGGCTCGGCTAAAAAATCGCCGTAGAACCCGCATAAACGGTTTCTCTGGGTTCATCTCTGCTCAGAGGCAGAGTTAGACTGCCAGCCGAAAAGATTTCGACTAGAATATTTAGCCACCACACCACGAGGGTTGCATGTGGCACATGGCCGGGTTTAACGTGGGTTCTCCGAGCCCGTAGGCTTGGCCCAAAAAATGTCCGAAGAACCCGCATAACGGGATCGGGTTGGTCAACCTCCCCGAACGAGACTCTTCTCTTCGGCGGAGCCTCGACCGGGTTCCTCTCTGCTCAGAGGCAGAGAGTTCGACCGTCTAGCCGAAAATGTTTCGAGTAGAGTCTGTAGTCCGTTGACTTACAGATGCGTATAGATAATTACTACATCTAGTGTAGTCACTCATGGGGTTCCATTACATCACTTACGGTTCATTCTCTTTGGATTTGGCTACGTATATCACACAATATTGAGACTAAAACTTTTGTTTATGTTTACGTTTTACTTTAGTAGCTAGCAAAGATTTTTCTCTGCGAGTCACAGAATAATGTGCGTCTGATATTTTTACTTTACTACGCACGGATCCAGAAAGTATTAATACTTAAAATCACTACATCTGTTAATTGTTTTTTGGGTTTTTTTTTTTTTTGGTGGGGGGGGGGGTGATGGTGTATTTATGTCTGGTTGTATTTTAATTGTTGAAATTGCAAATATAATTATCCGATAGCGCTCAGTTAAGATTAAATAAGTTTTATCCGTTCTTAAATACTGTTTTAATGTACAATTACTTTTTTCTGATATTTTCCAAGGCTAATACCCTACTAATTCCCCTGCTAGTAATTACTAAGAGTTACCTCGATGTGATATTTGAAATTCCTATCAAAGTCCAAATATTTCCATATTTTTTTTTAAACTCGCAAGTTAATTATATAAAATAAATTTACATTATCTCATACGTTTGACTTGGACGCTGACGTGATTTGCTTTTCTAGCTAGGATTTTGCGTTTTTTTTTAAATTTCAAAATCTTGCTATTTTCTCTCAGCTCTTAATTTGTGATTATGCCATTGGACAGCAGGAAAAAAATATGGTCTTTTTATCAATTTCCTGTACGTTTCAATTCTATCTCAGGTTTATCTGTTTTTATGTTTCTTCTGTGCTGAATTTTCTTAAAATTTAAGCATACCCTTGCATGTTCAACGCCAGCAGATTGAGGAATGTCGCTCGGGATTATATGCAAACGCATTTCAGAGTTCAATTGAATTGTTCCTAGTATTTTCATGTTGATGTATACTATCTTGTATTGCATGTTCCAATTATTGTTTTATATTACGAATATTATTTGCACTAATTATAAATGTTGTTCATAGTTTGCATTTTCTAATAACTAACGTTAATTATGCATATTTAAACGACCTCGACTTTGATTAATGTTACATTGTATTTTAATGATCATAACAAGTTGGTTCTCAGTGTTTTTGAGTAAAGTTGATGACATGTCAAATTTCTATCTTTAAATGTCCGTTCTTTTTTCGGTTCTATTATTATCCTCCAAATTTACATCATTCGGATTATTTTCCTCATCTTGGTCGCCATATTTATTACAAAGTTTCGACCGTTGTGTAAATTCAAATTCCCTTCTTCAAGTTCTCCACCGCCTTAACCAGATATTGAACTCACATTCTTTGGGTCCTGTCACTTGATGACACATGGCATATTGGATAAAGGCGTTGGTTAGATCCAGTGACAGGACCCAAAGAGTGTGAGTTCAATACCCGGCTAAGGCAGTGGAAAAATTGGAGAGGGGAATTAACAGGAGATAACTGACATCCATTAAACATGGCATGTGGAACTAGAACTGTTTACCCCAGTGAGCGAAATAAAGGGCTCAGTTCGACATTGCAAACACACGTAGAAGACCGGAGCGTACAACGGCTGAAACTTTGTAATAAATATGGTGACCAAGATAACGACAATAATCCGAATAATGTAAATAGTGTACATAATACCTCATCTCAAAAATATAAACAGATACTGCATTGATATTGTTAATTATTTCAAATTTTATTTATTGGCTTTATCACACTGGACCTTAGATTATTTAAGCTATTTCTATTCGGATTCTTGTCCTCATCTTGTATTTCTTTTTTGTCCGAGCTTTTCTGTTGTTTCCTGTGGCCTTCCTCAGATCTGTGGCCTTCCTATAGATCTGTGTAACGCACAGGGAATTCTGAATTGAGCCCATTATTCAATCTACGTTAGTAGACTGTTCTTTTTTCCGCAGCTCATATCTCAGGATATCTCGTCTTTTTCTTTACTATTTAGTACTGTTCAGTTATTTCCAATGCATATACACTGCCGGTCCCGATGACTGAACTACGTCACCAACATAACAAAGCAACGCCTTAATCCACTAGACCATATGCCAATTTGCTGCAGTGAACAAGGAGACTGAAATCGAACCTGCATGCTGAGTAGACTTGCAAATTCTGATGTTGTCTGTCATGTTTTGACAGCTGCTGCCTGTCATGTTTTTGATTGCCGCGGTTGAAGATTCGCTGGCATTTGTATTTCTTTGTATTTCTTTTTGTTCATTAGTGGCTTTCATACTGTATTTATTTATATGCTAGCCCTACTAAGGATGTCTTCATAGACTGCTATATGCGCTGATTCTATCAGATGTCCAACTCTCCAGGTTTTTTTTTCTTGTACAGTATTTAATGCGCATTGATCTAATGCAATCTAATGTCAATATTACGGTTAAACACACCTTCTCTTCCGATCATCAAAGTTAAGCAGCGTTAACCTTGCTCAGTACCCAGCTTCAGAATATCAGGTTCTATAAGCTTGGAGGTTCTGGTGGATGATGTATAACAGCACGGAATCAGAAATCTGGGAGCCTTCTTTGTATTATAGTCCATTGCATTCACTAATTATGCGTAGCTACTTTTCGGAAAGGCATGAATTCATCTCTTTCCCCACTAGCTATGTGTTAAAAAGCAGGACATACTAGGCCTTATAGTTGTGGCTGGCGACCAATTTATCACAGAATAAACGCAGCCTACTGGAACGAATTCTACTGCCAAGTCGACTAGATATCAAAATTAAGCGAAGGAAGTAATAGTCATAATTTTCTTAATCTAATTTAGCATTAAATGCCTCATAACTTTGAACTGCTGGTAAACAATATATTATCTTCGTTCTTATCACTGTGGATTAAGTGACAATATATCTCTAAGTCATTCAAGACACTGAAAAAGAGTATCTGAAGAACTCGCATTAACGGCGCAGTCGTGAGGTTTTAATTTTCCTTGAAATTCTACTTCATCTCATTTCGACTCTAGAGATTTGGGCAGAATCCCAAGTCCGAAGATTTATGGGAACAGCCATCGTCATCATGTTCCATATATATATATATATATATATATATATATATATATATATATATATATATATATATAAGTTTCTTAGTAAGTTTCTGGTATTTTATAAACTTTTCACTTTAACTTTTATTTCCTCTGGCGTATGAATAACAAGAATCTGCCTGGCTATATATTCTTTATTTCAGAAAAAAAAAACAAACATGGATATCACTCGCATCCATAAAAATAACGCCTCACCTGAGAATTTATTGAAGGTAGTTTTTCTGTTTCAGTAATCAATATCGATGGATAAATCATTGCTAAATTAACAATTATAATCAATAATATTATACCTCTACACAACAATGTACGTAGGTAACTGTGTGTGTATCCCCTTACAACATTACTATCACATCACATCTACTATCATAAAAACCCGCTATAATTATTAACGTAAACTACCCCATCCCCCAGCATATTAAATACCACCAGAAAAATAACCAATAAGGATTACAAACTGAAATTTCTACCATTTACATATACAGTCATCAAAAACAAGCAAATAACCATCTTTTAAAATAATAACAAATAAACTTTAAAAAAAATAAAAAGTAATAGCAATTTTTACCTATCTTAATTTTACACAGACCCCACCACATGTATATGCGTGCATGCGGGGAAATATTATTCAGCGAAAAAATAGAAAAATGCTCTCATTGCTGACATGTATACATTCACGAGACATTTTTGCTACACTTCCGATCTTTGAATTTCAACATACAAATGCGTATGTATAGACACAACACCACCCATATACATACATATGTCAAATTTCATACTGTCCACATATGTTTATATCTGTATGAGCCCAGGCGGACGTGTATGTGTGTCTGCGTTCCTCATCGGGTGTACTGACATGCATCTATGTTTGCGTTAGTATGAGTGACATCACGACGACGATCGCTCCCTCACTCCCATAATAACACCAAGACACGCTATCTACATAAACCGAATTTTTTTTTTAAAAAAATTAATCAGTTTGTCTGACGATCGCAAAAGCTGAAAACCAGGGTCACAAACTCACATCTATCCAACCAAATATGTTAGCTCTATCTCTGATATTGGGCGCCTTATAATAAGTACCGCGGATATAATGTATAAATAATTATATATATGTATATATATACACATACATACATATATATATATATGTGTGTGTGTGTAATCTCAAACGTTATGCTTATGACATAACCGTGTTTCAATAGACGTCCGTTTGTTTTTATTTATTTTTAATAGTGTGTAGTAATAAAGATGATTTTTCTCTGCAGCAGGGATCGAATATGCGTCTCCTTTTGGAAGAGAAACCACCGTCTCATACGGCGTGCTGTAGACCGCTATGCCACAGCTCACCGGATTAGACGGTGGTTTCTCTTAAGGGGAATACAAGTTAGATCCCTCCCAGAGAGCACATTTTCTGTATTAAGTTTCCTCGAGTGCACAAGCCGATAAATTTAATACTAATTTCTTTTTTCTCTTTTTAATAAGGCGGATAAGAATAACGTTTGAAGTAACTGAAAATAGCTGTTTAAAAATAAATCTATTAATTCCTCAGAAAATATATATATATATATATATATATATATATATATATATATATATATATATAAGGCATTAAAAACAAGAAATTTTATATTGTAGGCCATGATAGATTTAAAACAAAAATACACACCAGTCGACCGGTTTCGTCCCTTCTCATCAGAACTGTTAACGGGGAACTAAAATTATGAGAAAATAAGTCTGTCATAGATGACATGAATGAGTGGACAGGGAGAAAAAAAAATATTATAAAAATTATACCAACCAAGATGCTAGAAGCGCAGCACAGCAAGTCCAAGCAAACAATCTCTTTGTTTACAAAGAGCAGGTTGCCTGGACCTGATGTAAAGCGTCTCCAACACCTTAAGATGGAATAATGAGTGCGAACTGGCCAAAACGGAAAACCAGTTCACACTGAAATCCATCGCACAAGTGGGATTCTTTATAAAGTGATCCGCAATCGAAAAACCATACGTGTTACGAATGGTATCGCCCAAAGAAAAATGTTTATTCAGTATTATAGCAGGTACGTGTTGTTTAATTCTAACGTCCAACCGCTGTGTTCGTTCTATGTAATCGCATCCACAACTACATTTGAAATGGTAAATAACAGAATTAATATGGGGGGAGGGGGTAGAACATCTTTACACATAGATGAAAGTACGGACTTGGTTTGAAAGACAACACGAACGTTCGCTGCAAAATAACACTCACGTGAACTACATGAAATACGCTTGGCAAAGGATTCACTAATCCTACCCAACTACGGTAAACGAAGATAGACCGGTCATTTACCCACTGAAGCAGGTTTGATTTTGTTGAACCTGGCAGTCTCATCTCGAATAACCGATTGAACAATGATCAACGTATAACCATTGTTCACAAAGATTTCAGTTAAACAACTGATTTCATGTTTCAATGTGTCACCCGAACAAATCATTAACGCCCTATGTGTCAGGGTCTTAATCAAATTTATCTTTTGTCGTTTATCGAATATATAGTCCTGTAAAAGTAGACTTGAAAAAATTGATCCACTTACGATTCATGGCTGAACACACAAAACGTGTCATCCACATACCGAAAGTAAACCTTGGGTCGGGCAGAACTTAACAAAAGGCTTTCCTCATAAAAACCCACAAAAATATTTGCCAACACAGGACCCAAAGGGGAACCCATCGCTACACCATCGATCTGATGATACATGATGTTGTCGAAACTAAAATCGACAAACATGGTGGCAAATTTCATGAGTTCAACGAACACTTATTCAGGTATATTCAGAGGAGTCAAATCGCTACGATATAACATATCGCTGCAAATATCAATGGTCTCCGAAAAAGGAACACAAGTGAAGAGGGTACAGATGTCAAAGGAACACATAAATCTATCAGTGGCATGACAATTCCGAATGAATTTGGAAAAAGAAAATTAATCTTTAATACAAAAGAAACTGTAATGCTGCAACACTGCAACAATATAGCAAGCCACTTTGCGACTTTATGCTGTAAAGAACCAAGCATCGATAATATGGGTCTCAACGGGACACCCTTCTTATGAATCTTGGGTAATCCATAAAGACGGGGACGAATAGAGCAAGACTGTCTCAATTGCTCCGCCATTTCAGAAGAAAATACACCACTTTTTACCCATTTGACAAGACGTTTCTGAAATCGAATTTCAGAAGTCAGCGTAGAATCATGAGTGTCAATGGAACCAAGACGTTGAAACTTGGAAGGATCATTCAGTATACTTAACATTTTCTTAATGTTGCCATGACTTCAAATTCAGAAAAATATTCTCCGTACTAATAGAAGTAAAAGGAATGCTAAAGTTTAGGCCATGGCCCAAGATAGCAAGCTCAATCTCTGAAGGAGAATGGGGACGAATTAACTACATTTTTTGTAGCATTTGGTTCAACCATACAGCCAAATCTCTTGAAGATGTTTTAACTTATTCTCAAAACTGCTAGCCGTCTTAGAACGACAACGTGCAGATATCAAACCAACATAGCAGGTAAAGCGGATCCTATCAAAATATGATAAATAATTACCTGCCTTACGCCATAACAGATGATATCTTCTTTGTAGGCCCAAATCCTGGTTAGAAAATTGTAAGAGAAAATCCTAGTTCCCCGTTAACAGTTCTGATGAGAGGGGGCGAAACCGGTCGACTGGTGTGTGTTTTTGTTTTAAATCTTTCATGGCTTACAATATAAAATTTCTTGTTTTTAATGCATTAATACGTTTCTGTACTGTTTCAAACATATATATATATATATATATATATATATATATATATAAAAGGTTAAGGTTTAGTTTAATTAGATCATGAAACGGTAGTATTAAATGTTCTCAATACATGTGTGAAAAAAAGTGAAATAAAAATAAAAGCATGTAGAGCTTTTAACTTTAGAATTTTGAAGTCTTGACTCCTTGCTTACATATTAAGAAATTCGTCTTAAGCACATATGAGGCTGGATAAAATGGTGTACATTTCGATTCCCTTTTTAATAACCTTGCCTTTCTTTTCTTCCTCCTCTTTCTTCAGATCTTCCACCTCCCTTTCTATTAAATCCAACGTCGTGCGTTTGTTTATTTGCTTTTAAACAAATATAGCATTCTTTAGTTAAAAAAATAAATAAAGCTTTAAGAGGTCATTTGGTAAAATTTGCCTGAGGATACGGTAAGGTTGAAACTAAGGTAGCGGATCCAACTGCCCCCTGATTTTAAAGTGTGAAAAATATATATGTGTGTGCTGTTAGATGTTATGAAAGTCAATATTTCCACTATAATTTTGATATGATATAATCAATGTTTCAGTGAATAATTTTATGTACAATAGATTCTGTGAGTTCTGCCCATAATATACTTCCGACATTTAGTGTTTTGTTAGGTTTTTTCTGAAACTAACAGATATCAATATAGTTTTTAATGAATAAATTGATACGGAACCTGTAAAACAAAAAAATCTCAGTGATATAATATCAAACCTACTTTAAGAAATTATTTTATATATTGATATGTGCTTTTTGACATTCAATAATCTTGAGTTTTTCTCCCCTTTCATTTGAACTATTCTACTCTTTCACATTTAACATTATTTATTCCACTTTCTATTGCTCCCAAATATCGCACTTTACTGAAATTAGAAGATGAGGTGTTATCATTATTTATATTCTTTATACAAGGACATCTTTCCACATTTTTAAAGATATTATCACAACGTTCAGCCCGTTGTTCCAATCGGCCTTAATCTGGTACTTGATGATCCGTGTCACTGTCAGTAAATATGGAACAAGATCTTGTTTAACCTACTGGGGTAAAATGTTCTTATTCTTTCTGTCTCTTTTTTTTTTTAACATACTGCCCAATTATTGCGTCCTCTGAATTCCACTCAGTCTTCACATAAACCCAAGACTGAACTCACAATTCTTATTTAATAATGCTTTAATCTATTGTACTATTTGTCAATCCCGAATCTAGAACTTGGATCCAAAAAAAAAAAAAATAATAATCACACTGCGTGTCACGCATGACTGCATTCATCTTGGTTTCAACTTCCTTACTGCTGCTGTTGCTAAAGTATTACTGATATGTCTATTAGTTATTAACGGCTACCGTATTGTATTCTATGTTATGCCTTTTAAGTAGGCACTCATTACCTAGTATATACGATGATTCTATCACACGATTGATTTTCTATGTTTTTCTGTCTAAAATTTTAACTTAAACCGCAAGAGTTGGTGACTAACTGTTTCACATCCATACATAATCATTCATCCTGGGTAAGACAATAAACTACATCCAGCAGCAAGGACCCTGATCAGGAGTTTTTGAGGAGCATGGAACCATCTCTTAATTGCTGTTGTTCCCAGGTCCATTCTGACCCGGGGTGGCAGAAACTCTTATTGTCCAAGCCATTGGGCAAATTGGGAACCTTCAAATTCGGGTTAAAACATTTTGATAGCATAAAAAAATAAATTTTGTAGTAAGAATACCAGCAATACATTTTCATAGTAGACGATCATGGTCCTTATCTTTATTAAATTCCACAACTTCCTGGAAAAGAGAATGCGGTGTTTCCTCTTTCCGATTTCCGCGATTTCTAATTCCACTTTGCTTCTAGATGGGATGATATTCCTCACTAGACCGTCCTGGGTATGACGATAAACTACACCCGCGTCCAGGGTAAGACGTTAAACTACGTCCAACAGCAAGGCCTCTGATCAGGAGGTTTTGAGGAGCGTGGAACCACCTCTTAATTGCTGGTGTTCCCAGGTCCACCCTGACCCAGATTGGTAGCACCTTTTAGGGTTCCAGCTATGGGCAGATAGTTAACTATTACCAAGCAATACGTTTTTGAAAAAAAATATTACCAGCAATACAATTTTGAAGGAAAAATGTTACCAGAAACAGATTTTTGACAAAACAAAATATGACCAGCAATTAAAAAAAAATGTTGTCAGCATTAAATAACCATTGAGTTTGATATGCCGTAAAACAAAAAAGTAAACAAATCTAAACTAAAGAATACATATTCTATTCATACGAATCTATCCTATTAAATGACCTATTGAGGGTGATATAACATAAAATAAACCAAACCATACATAATCAGTCTCGCTCCTAATTATTTTGTGATGGTAACAACGAATTGGGGCCAATATCCCGAGTGTAAATAATGTTTGAATATTGTTTTATATACCCATTAAATCTATTTTAATGATCAATGTCGATTTTCACATATTAATTTCCGGTGAATTTTGTTACTATTTTATTAATTTAGTTGCAATGAAACATTTCTGCAAGGACAGCACTTGTTAACCTTACAAACAGGAATCTCCTTATCTTGAAGGAATGCACCGTGGATTAAACTTCTCAGAATATACTTCTCTAGGAACCCAAAACAATTGTGTATTTATGTATCCCATTATATCTACTGGAACCTGTAACTTTACCGCCTATAATACTCGCGCAAATCATTACGACAGTTTTCATCTGCTTTTTTCTAACAAACTGTTACCTAATATTAATTATCCTATGCAATATGGCAGTGAATGCTGGTCAGCCTCCTCACAGATGAAGTGATCGAAGTTAACAAATGTTGTAATACAAAAGGATGCTGAGAATATTGTGGATCGAACATGTGAGCAACGACAATGTTTTAGAGAAAAATGGAAACCAATGACACACTTTAAGTTGATATCAGAAAGCGACAGTTGAAATTTCTAGGACAGAACAGAAAAACAAATTTAACCTACCCAACTAGCTTGATTAGATGGAAGAACAGGGTTTACGAGAGATGAAAAAAAATAAAAATAAAATGTATTAAGAGCTACAAAGGTCAGAAAAGTTTGGATAGTCATGATTGCCCTGAAGGAACAGGGCCCGTAGAATAGGGATTGAACACAACATATGATCCAATCTATCACAAATATGATGTCTATCCAATGCAGTTCTACATTCATCACCAGAAATTACTGATGAGCTATATATTTTTATCTATTTCTTCGCTACACCTACATGTTTTAATTGTGATTATTCTTGAACGTTTTATTCTAATTTCAAGCTAATATTTTTGCGCCATTTTTTTTTGTTGTTTTCATTCGAAACAACTGTTTCTTCAAATGTTTTCTCTTCGCAAGTTCACCTTTCTGATTTATTTTTTATTCCGCCCCTTCGAGACATTGAGGTATTTATTTATTATATTTTGTCATTGATTTAAATTTCCATTTGATTTCCAAGTCTCTGGTTAAATTTTTTTAGGATCACCCGCTTCCTGTAAGGAAAGGGGATATAATAAAAGTATAAAGTTGGTTATCTCTCAGGAACTGTTGTTTTCAACACCAATCCAACTTAAATAAGATGAAATAAATTTAGGTCAAGATTAAAACATTCTTATTAATGTCACTAGTTTATCTCAAACCAGGAAAAACGCATAATTCTTTGTTGTATTTGCTATTATTATTTTTATTTAGTGCCAAAATATCTGAAGATAAATTTGGTGTCTTCGTGTTTTTTTGTTTTTTTTTGTTTTTTTTTGGTGGGGTGGTTTCACGGTTTATCAAGCTTTTGGGGGGCATTTTGAAAGCCAAACAGACTTAGACATAGTAATGATTTTTGGATACAGGTTGTACTATTTAACCCATATCTGAGAGATTTGGATTTATGCTTTTCGCAAATGTATTCTTTTGGAAGACACCGTAAGCTATTCTAGCTTGTGATTTTAGTTTCGCACATTGTTTAAAATATTTTCTGAATATTTAGAATTTTAGTACTTATTTCATTTCGGTGATTTCAATTCTTAGTCCCCATCTTTCTTTTGTTTGTTTTCCTAACAACCATGAATTGTATTAAATTTCGTTTCGCTTACCTTTTTTATATCTTCTGTGGGAGGTCTTGTAGTTTCCTTTCTGAGTCTGCTATCAAAAATGCGTCATCTGTATATCTTGTGTTAAGATTGTGGCCGCTGATAATGAATTCTGATAGAACTATTCTCTAAGAATTATCACTCCAAAGTTTGAATAAACACGGTGCAAAAAGAAAAAAAACATCCTTGTCATGCTTTAAATATTATAAAAGTCTTGCTTATCAGTTATCCGTCTAACAAGATATCAAATGTATAAGATAAAATGTGTTTAGTAGATCTTCACCAGTAATCAGTGTATGTTATATATTAAAATTACACAAATAGTTTTTTTTCTGAGTAACTACTAAGAAATACAGCAACATATAGGGTTGCTGTCCATAGTTTGCAATTTACTTCAATTAGATATTGGAATGCGAGACTTCTAAACCTGGCGTTTTTTCTAAGTTGTTTTTTTTTCTTTCTTTTTTTCTTTCTTTCTTTTTTTCTTATTTACTTTTTTTTTTTTTTTCGACAGATCTATGCATTGGGAAAGCAATAGATACATTACAAAAGCAAACCAGTGTATTAAGAAACAGAAAAAAAAAAACTAGTTAGAAACAAAAGATGGCTGAAATGTTGCGTAATATATGTCCTCCTATATGGCAGTGAATGCTGAATGATCTCCTCACAGATGAAGAGATTGAGAATATTATGAACCAAATATGAGACCAATGACAATGTTTTAGAGAAAAATGGAAACAAAAAGGAAACTTATACTTAACATAGGTCACTGCAAAACCTGATGACATCCAAGGTTGGTTGTACACGGCTAGCTATGTTTACAGGTTTGTCCACTTGGCCGTGAACGAATTCGACAGAACAGCGGCAATTATTTTCAAGACTGGTTAGGACGTAGCAACAATACGATTTCTCACTTCACCGTTCTATTGTCTTCATTCAGCTGGTCGAGATAGTAAACTACTATGTCCCTAAATGCTCGCTGATTCCTTCCCCTTCTCTGACTATCGGTCCCTTCCTCACTGGCTGCTGGTCACTTACTCCCCTTACCTACCCCTAAATTCCTGCCTCTCTCTGCTGGGATCCCACCACTCCTATCCCTCCCTTTTGTTTTCCGGAACAAGAGACCGTCCATTCGGCTTTTTGGGTGTTCATCTTCTTCAAAGGGCTACTTTTATGATTATCTAAAATCATTGACAAAATTTTATGTTTTCCAATTCAAAGGTTGGCTCGAGGCAGAAATCTTGAAAATTCTGATAATCTGACTAAAAGGTGGACTGGAGATGAAATTCCTAAGAAACTCAGATAATTAAGTGGACGTAAAAGGAAATGAAATTTATCTACTAACAAATCGTATTGTTACATAAGGAAGAGACCGTTGAAATCTCTTGGGAACATAATGAGGAAAGAGGATTTGGAAAATCTAATACTCACAGGAAAATAACGCATAACAAAGTGAGCTCGAGTAAATAGATGTCAGAACAAAATTTAGAGGAAATAACCAAAAAAACAAAATCAATTAAGAGCTACGAAATAAACAGGCAATTGTGGATATCTATGGCCGCCTACGTCTCGAGGGATAAAGCACATAAGAAGATACGCTGAATGATTTTCTTGTTTCCTTTTCTCCCTAAGTAAAGATATAAATATATTTTGTTAACAATTTCTGATTGGGGAAAAAAGCGATGTCAACAAGGGTTTTTCGATATTATTCATACTAAAAAGGAAGAGAGGAAAAAAGACACACAGACAAATAAGAGTATGTGGTAATCGATGTTCTTTTATGGAAATGCCCCCATTTAATAAGGCAGTTACATATAACAGACATGTTCTCTCTGATTCGATACAATAGCGTATTTCTCTCTTTTCTTCTAGTCTTCAATTAGTACTCTGGACGTTTAGATGGATCATCTCTTCAACTAATCGGTCCGAACGAAGACAACTATTTTTTTTTTTTAACTAACTCTTCCTACATTATTCCCGATGACAAAGACATTGTGCTTACGACAATCGATGCTTGAATTGTATGCATCGTTGGTCGGTGATATTGTCCGTATATTACTGGTGCATACGTCGAATTTAAGAATATTGTGGTGGAGAACCAAATAATTGTTAGGACGCATCTAAACGCAATATGTTCCTTAGGAAAAAAGTATCAAACAAGTCTAAGTTGTATAATATTTGCTGTAAACGACGAAGATACATAAATGTATATGAAAATGAGAAGTGGAGTAGAAGAGGAAATTCAAGTACGTTGGAGTGCCGGGATCAGTATATTATAGCTTTTGAAACGGACGCTTTTAAATAATATATATTCAATAATATATACAAATCTCTGAAAACAAAGGCGGAGGAAGGATAAAAAAAAAAATTGCAATCAACCTAAATAGAAAAAAAAATGGCATCGGCAATAAAAGAAGCTAACCGGTTATTGCTCCTCGCTCTCCAGTGATCAATCGAGGACAAATAATATAAATACTCACAAAATGACTAAAATAATGATCTCAATTGAGTTATGATGAGTGATAACAAGTTATCTTCTTGTTGCTGATGCTTTTTTTGTTAATACATTTTGATTTTGCGGATTAGGATGAGTAATATTCCTCGTTTCTTATCCTTGCTCTGGCTCCCACTTGGTTTTCATATAGGTGTATATATTACCAAAACTGTATTATTTGAAAATAATCGTTTTTTAAACCATAAAAAAGTTAAGCCCACCCCACTATGATTTTTTAGATAAATTGTTTACTGATTTCGTTCAAAGGTTTACAATTATCAGCATTCTAGACGAGCTTGCAAATATTTTTTTCAGTCTGCCATGTCTGTCAACAATGTGAAATTAGCGAAAAAGCTGTTAGCCCGGATAATGATATCGGCTTGCCGAGTTAAAATTTTCGCCTCGTCTGTTACGTTAACCTTTGAACAAATGTTTGTGAAAGAGTGGGCATCACTTATTTTCTCCCACCCGCTTATCCATGGGTTAAATAGTAGAGTAAACGACTCCACTATTTTTTTGATGTAGTATTGCAATTCGTCAGATGATAAATACAAGAAATATATGGAGACATGATCGTGCATCTTTATAAAGTGATATAGCAAAAAAGAAAAAAATATAACCTTGGCATTTAGAGAAAACAAACACGGACAATTTCTCAGCTAATAAGAATAAAATTTACGTGAAATGTCCCGTCAGGTCTTTGGTTATTATAGCTCTCCACAATTTCCTGTCTGGTTGCGGTTTTTTCTAAACCCTGTTCTGCCACCCATTTAACCAAGATCGTTAGGTAAGTAATACTCTGTTTTCCTCTGTCCCTTTTGAATTCGAAACGTCCTGTGAATGTTAAATTTTCCTTTTCTTATTATATGCCCTAAAAATTTTACCTCTCCCTTTCTGATATTAACTGTGTTATTACTCATATGTTTTGGCCACGGTATTCTCATCATCCTTCTGTTGAACCACATTTCTCTTGCCTAAATCTTTTCATCTGTAATGAGATTGTTCAGCGTTCACGGCCATATAGGAGGGCAGATATGTTATATAACTGAATAATTTCCGTTTGAATGGCTGATATTAGGAGTCGTCGTTATTTGCGGACTATTTTCTTAATATTCGATGTTTATTATCATATTTCGACCGTTGTGCTTTCATCAGATTTATGTCAATACAGGGAATTTCGAACTGAACCCTTTCATTTGTTGTTCTTTCACTGCCTATGTATGTCTAGGGATATATCGTCTAGTTCTTATTTGATATTGCTTGATCGATTTCCACGCAGTCCAAATACACACTCTGCTATATGACCAAATTCCCGAACCCACGATTTATTCCACTAAGTTATTGGGGCCATTTCGTGTGTAGAACTTGGTACTTTAACCTGGGTACTGCTAGACATGGGCAGTGGAACGAGCACACATTTCACCCGTAGATTAAATAAATGTTTTAGTTCGAAATTACTTGTAGGTTAACTGGATCGTCATACACTCTGACGAAAGTCAGAGGAACAGCGACCGAAACTCAGGGATAAGAGCAAGAAACTTGAGAACAATTTTCCTTTATTTTCTTTTTTCTTTGTTTTACCCTCCTCGACTGTTTTAGTCGTCTCGTGGGTACTGAGTACAGAAGAAACAGATTTGGATTCTTCTTCCTCGTGATCCGGTCAGTGGGCTTTCAGCTTGGCAGCGCCCCTCTCCAATCCACGTTGAAATAATGCAAATAACTGAATTCACCTAATGCTTATTATATATCGTTGTCAATGAAATTCCTTTTACAAGTTTAAAGGAGCCGAAGTGGTGGGCATCGTATCGGATATTTTTTTGTTAGGGCTTTGCACTTGCATGCTAGACGATTATTTTCAGCTAACGTGCGTGTTCATGGTTCTTTCTTTTTTATATACCTTTCTTCCCCATTGGTATTGGTTTGATTATTTGCAAATCAAAACACTGAAGGTATAATTTCTTATTTCTAAAATGATAATATATATAATTTCTTATAAGAAAGATTACTAATATATTGTTTGAGATATATATATATATATATATATATATATATATATATATATATATATATATATATATATATATATATATATATAGAATAAGCAAATGAGTGATATTTCCTTATTCTTTCATTTTTATATATATATATATATATATATATATATATCATAAAGCAATATGTTGAGTGATATTTCCTTATTCTTTCATTTATATATATATATATATATATATATATATATTTAAACAATAGAGTGATATTTCCTTATTCTTTCATTTTATATATATATATATATATATATATATATCAAATATGTTGAGTGATATTTCCTTATTCTTTCATTTTATATATATATATATATATATATATATATCCTTAAGCAATATGTTGAGTGATATTTCCTTATTCTTTCTTTAAGCAAATATGTTGAGTGATATTTCCTTATTCTTTCATTTATATATTTATATATATATATATATATATATATATATTTATATTCTTTCCATAAGCAATATGTTGAGTGATATTTCCTTATTCTTTCATTTTATATATATATATATATATATATATATATATATATATATTCATTTTATATATATATATATATATTCTTTCATTTTTTATATATATATATATATATATATATATATATATATATATATATATATATAATCTCCATCCATCCTTACGAGGAAATACAATAGTTGGGTACCCAGGAAGGATGCAACTGACCTCGCTAGCGAATTGTTCTGTGAGACTTGCTTACTCATCCTCCCGCTAGAGCCATTGTTCCTTTTGTGTTCACTAAAAGCAAACCAAAAGAAAGCGTTCCTTTATTCACCATTCCTTGTTTATAACAGAGCGGTAGAGGAATCTTAGTGAAAAGAAACACAATATCATCTTTTTACTTCTGCCTTGTCCAGACAATACGTCATGGCTGTAGTACATGTGGCATCTGGCGAACTTCTATAAAACTTAACTGACAAGGAGGAAAAACAACGATGTTTGACAGATAAGAGAAAGTTGATAAGACAAATGCGAACATATGGTAGTGAGTATCAGGAAATTAAATTTACGCATACACATGCATACATACTTATATTCTGCTGTCATTCTTTTTGCTACTTGTATCCTACAGAAGATAATCAGTGCAAACGTATTTAACTTTCTTATTAATTTCTTCTGATGAACTTGAAGTACTTACAATTATTCGTAGATGGCTAATGAAAGGGATGGTATAATAGTGGCAACTTTCTTTCACAATACGCAATAAATGTGGGTTCCTGAACAAAAGTGGGCTTCGTAAACGCATTTAAAATTCCAAAATATTTTTTTTTCTCTCGGCTCCATTTTCGGAATGAACATTTACGCGCGCCTCACCAAATTTTCTGATAAAAAGTACATTTTAAAAACTAAAAGAAATATTAGAGTTAAAAGGAGATAACCGCGGATTCGAAGTCATAAGATTAACATTGATAACTCTTTCTTCCAATTTTCGGATCTTAGTTACGATAATCTTAATACTTTGATATAACGCAAAAATATTACAACGATAAAATCTGTTAATAATTACTTATAACTATTTATACTGGGACCCATGCATGCAATTATAAGTAATCCATAATAATATTTAAAATTTTGAAATCTTATTTATTTTTGACATGAATTTTTTAAACTGTTTCTAAATCTTTGTCATTCCATCATTCCGTCTTACTTATGAGGCTCCTCGCGCCGTTTGGGAACAACCGATTTAATGGGTGAAAATTATAAAATTACATAACTGCGATACATAGGTACCTCCACGAAATCGCTCAAAAAGAGCATAGCTTGATAGAAAAGACATAAAATTTTGTTTTCGTCAAGTTTGGTGTCTTTTTCATCATGCTATGCTTTTTTTTAGCGATCTCGTGGAGGTACATATGCAATACAATTGGTCGTAACCAGGCATCTCTCGTCACCAGTCACTTTCTCACCATCGTGACCTCACTCTGACTGTTCGACAAATAATTTCATGGTAACTGCTTGGACTATTTTTTTCCTTGTTGCCCCTGACTACATGTATTTAAGCGCGCTACTAGATTGGTAAATAGGTCGAACCGCTCTACTGTTGAACTAGCAAAATGCAACCGTCATTTCTGGTCTAAGTTTTTTTTTTTTTGTTTTTTTTTTAAGCACTTCCTACATGTGGAAATTAATTCGGCTTTCTCGCTTCGCTGATTACGCCAATCGCTATCTTCTGTCTTTCTGAAGCCTGTGCCTTTTTTGCTCTTTCTTCATTTCTCATATTTTTAATCTCATTCACTTTCACTTCCTGTACAGCTCCTACGTTCTAGTGGCATTGTCGCTTTGATTGGGGAGAAATGATTAAAATAAACAAAACAAATGGTTGGGAAATATACTTCAAAAGTTAACAAACCTTCCCCACCGCCCATTAGCCATCTAAGTGGATGACTGTCTAATTCAGTTTGGTGAGATTGTTTTTAATGCCATATTTCATTCAAGACCAAGACGATCATGGCTCTCCACATTCTTTTCTTTAGTATTGATTTTCTAAGCGAAGTCTAGCTGTGGCACATGACCAAAAGTAGGTGGTACCTAGTGAGGATCGAACTCACTATTCAGTCATAACTGTTTTAGAGAGACCACCTTGCTAACCGTTGGAATCGGTGAGAAGAGGTCAGATTCCAGACTAAACTGTTGTGGTCATTTCGTCCTGGTCATCTTGAGAAAGGTATAAGTCTCTTTTCTCTCCTCTCGCCAGCTACAGGCCTTACTGCCATCCAGCGTACAACTACGGAAATTAATCAGCATCAAGACTGGTCATTACCGAGATGCATTTCCCACTTGGATGTGCGGGTGGTGTAATGGATAATCTATCTTTATTGTTAATCGGAAAGGCGATTCCAACACCTGTTGGGATAGTGGTATCCACTAAGGCGCAAATACCTTTGGGAATGGTATGAATCCACCCGTTTTCCCATCACCTGTGGGCTAATTAGTAAGACTTGTATCACTGAAATATTATTATCTGAAAACAACAATTCTCACAATCTAAACCTATTTCCTGGCTTTAAATACCATGCAAAGAGTTGATAAACCGCAGAAAACGGACGAACAACCTAACCAATTCGTCAGCTACAGGTTAAATGCCAGGGCACACGCGTGAGTCTTTCGCTTTATATAATACAGGGAATATCTCAAGAGCATATGACCTATTACGTGGGGAATGGACATATTATTTGGAAAAAAATACAAACAAAGCTCCCGAAAGAGTGTATTCATAAACAATGGTCTTTTTAAAATTTAAACCGTTGGTCAAGCCAATAAATTTTAGCAAACCTTTGTAAAATAATGCAAGGAAAAATCATTTCATCGGAAGGACACTCCCGAATGTTTGGAACAATCTGTCTGCATGTGGATAGAATATTGAGAAGGTACACAAAAATAGAAAATTGGGAAGACCTGGATGCTTTTTCCAAATCGGTGTTTTTAAGCAATACAGCATGGCGAGCCAAAGAGAAGTAGAACATAGATTATACGGTTACATCTGACCATTTCAACGGTAAAATGGGATCTTCTCGCAAATCTAGTACTATGCTTAGATTCGTAGTCTCCGTACCATAGGGGAAAGTAATATTTATTTTGTTATAATACAAATATGTGACACAAGGACAAAAGGTTTGAATACGGAAAAGTGGTCTTCAATCCGTCTTAAACTCACCCAGCCACAATTTCTGATCTTAACATACCAAAGTATCCCTTACACCATAACAACACATTCTTACTTACCATTATCACTACAACCACCATAATACCTCAATGTCTCTACGTAGTCCTAACAAATCCCTAAAAAGGAAAATTTGTCATATCAATTCCCATGCAAGTATTTTAGAAAAGTCAGATGGAAGCTACGTTACGGCGTTAGGAAAGTGACTGAAGCTGAGATGCCAGGCAAGGACCAATGATATTACAACGTGTAAGTTTCCTGGAGGTTATAATCGTTCATAATGATGGAAGGCAGAAATAATTATTTTAGACGATTAATACAGCATTATTTGTTTACGAACTTTTCAGTTTCTTCGTTTATTGTTCACTGACGCTTTGACAATTTGTAATCTAATTTTCTCATCATTCAATAATTTTAAATGTAAACGTACCAGAATATCTTTCTTAAAACCCCTCTCAAATCTTATATGTCTGAACTTAAATATGAAGTGCTACATGTTGATATTTGTAGTGTATTTTTATCGTATAAAGTTATATACTAAAATCGTTTGAAAATGTTCTTGCTAATATCAATTTATTGCATAAATATTGACTTTCCTAGAAAAATCTGATGTTCAGCATAGAAAACCAAATAACATATTAGTACAGATTGTTTTCGACCAGAAATAATTTTGAATACATTTTGCCTGCCTTAAAATACACTGGAAAATATTAATATATTTAATCTGTATATTTGACATCTTCAACGTATTTCTTTTTCTTTACAATTATTAAAAACGTCACCTTTTTTATATCTATAATAGTGCAATATAAAACATAAGAGACTGTTTTCTTCGGTATCAAATAAGGTAATTTTATTTTTATAATTTCAGTATTTTTTAAAAATCTTCTGAGATGAGACAGATGTTTCATCTCACGACCAAGGAAATTGTTGATTAATATTTTCCAAGAACTATCAGAAACAACAATTAAAAGACTGTCACTGTACACAAGATGAACGCATCGAAACGATTAATAGGTTACTCATTGCTTTCCTTTGACCCTCTTGTCTTTAATGTTCTGTGCGTGGGAAGTTTTCAAAGTCCTCTTTTTTTTTATTAACTGCTCGAGAAATTTCAGGCACCTCTTTCTGATTTTTTGTTTGTTTCCATTTTCAAAAAAAAAAAACAAAAAAAACATGGTATTCTCAGTACTCCTGGAGAACCAAATTCTGTTACTTCAAGCCTTTTTATCTGTGGTGTGATTGTCCAGTATTCACTGCCATATAACAGAAACGCTATTACATAACAGTTGAGTACTCCTTTCTTTGTTTCTAAAGAAATCTACCTGTTTCTTAATACTTTGCGTAGCATTTGGAAGGTATCTTTCGCTATCTAATATTCGGATTCAGTGTCGCATATTCTGTGGTCGGTTAAAACTAAAAGGATATTTAATTTCTTGTACTTTTTTATACTGGTATTTGTATTTCCAATTTCTAGAGAAGTAATAGACAGTAAGGGAAAGTGCATATTTTTTTTATAAAATTTCTCGAATATTCAGTCCGGTAGAGGAAAATAATCATATCGTTTAATAAAGAAAAGAGGCATTTATTCAAATATAGGTATCCACTAAAAATAACGTTTAAAATGATATCTTCAATTTGGACTCCGCACGTTGGACTTCCTTTTGCTGAAAACCACTTATTCTTCTAATGGTTAAGGCTTTTCTTCTCGCTTTCCTTTATTAAATTCAGTCAGTTTTCCTGTAGTTAGATCTTTTTCTTTCTGCTATCAACACTGTAATCTGCATTTGTAATGTTAAGATTGGAACCACGAATAATGGATACTGGTAGAACTAGCTTTTCTTTCAGCATCACATCGTTATGGAGGTTGAATATGTCCAGTGTCGAAAATATATGCGTCTTACGCTCTTTACTACGTATGTGTAATTACTCAATTTCTTTTCTTCTATGGCGTATATAACGTTTTTTATGTGCACCTTTGCCTGCTGTAATAGTTAGCAAGCTTGTATCCCTAAAACAGTTACAACTGAACAGTGACTTCAATCCTCATTGGTTGCCCCATACTTTCGGCCTTGTGCCACATCTAAGCTACGCTCAGAAAATCACTATCTTATATAACGTTTTGTGGGGGCGCTTCGACGTGATGTAATGCTTAGCAAGCTTGTCTCACTAGATTTGAAAGATTTGATTAGAAAAATACTCATTTAAAATAAATTCGTCCAGAAATACTGATAACCTTTAAACTTGTGAAGAAAACCAGAATGCCTTAGCCTGTCACACGCTCTCGAGATATCCAAAGCAAGATCTTCACCATTTGTTGTAACCTAGGGAAGTTTACTCAATAGAATAATCAAACAAACCTTGGTAATTGAATGATAATACTTAGAACACGAACAACGCACATAAGATTCGCCAGCGGTGCGTAGAATTAGTCAACTGCTAGAAGTGAGTCAAGTGAATTCCATGATGAATCTCAAACTGCAGGATATCTACCAACCGCCCTACGCGGTCAGATGTAGCACAAAGCAGACTTTAATGTTGGGTATCCGACCCGTAGGCTCGGCCAAGAATTCCTCGTAGACCCCGTTTAAAACGTGGTTGGGTAACTGTTTCCCGAGACGAAACTCTGCCCTTCGACATAGCCAAGTCTGTGGATTCTCTCTGTCCAGGGGTAGAGAAGATTGCCCAGCACAGCTGGAGACGAATCCACAAAATACAGTATTTATTACTGTATTTATGTGAATGGCGACATACCACTTATCTAAATTTCATAGACTCTTTCAGCTATATTCATTAGTACATCAGCAGTTTTCTACGAGAAAAGAAAGCCATATTGCTTGTCTGAAAGGCCCTGTGATATGTGTTTAGGACTCTAGTAGTTTTCCAAAAAGTTCGAAGTGTTTTTAATTTTACATTTTTTTAAAGTGTATACTCCTCTTATTTCTTTCGAGTAGCAAGAGTAATTGTCCGTAACAAAGACTTATTTTTTCATCATATTTCTGCTTGAGATATATTGATTCATAGCCAGAATGTTACGGATTTTGAAAACTAATATAAAATAAATTTCAAAAAATGTTTAACTTACGGCCATATCACGTTGACAAAAAGTTGCGGCCATAACACGTTAACAAATAGTTAAGTAACCTCAAGACTAGTCAGTACCACACTGGTTGACCTCTTGGAATACGAGGTGCCCTAACCTTGGATTTGCGAGTGGTATCATGGATAACGACTCAGAAATGGAACTTGACGAGCCGTGTTCAAATTTCAGTAAGATTCGTTTTATTCACTTAAGTGTAAATAAGATAGGAAAAGTTATGAATAAACCATTTCTTCCTCCCAGCTATGGGTTAATTAGGATGACTATTAAAAGAAAATCATCATTACCTACAAAAACTTCTTACCATCTAAAAATATCTTCGGACTGTATATAATCCGCACAAGATTGATAACCCATAAACAAACAATTCAATTCAATAAAATATTTAAGACGCGGGCATCGGCCATATTACTTCGAAGATGAGAATGCGTTACAATAGGATGTATTGATTTAATCTTAAATATACATGTTGTTACTATTTAAAAAAAAAAAAAAAGATCGATCCACTCGTTGAGAAATATGCAGTTAAGATGCATTTTATAGTCAGATAAAAGGCGAAATTCACAAAGGGGCACCCAGAATTCGACAGCTGCTAATATTGTTTCCTGGAACAAAAATTGATTTAGTAACAATCTGCTGTTTATATGACGTTCGCCAGATAGGCAAAGCAACAAGAAATTTAGTACAAAATGTAAATGCAGCAATAGATACTCCCCAAATAAGAAAGACGTGTCAAAAAACACAAACTTAGAAAATGCTGTCATTAATTGTCAGCTCAGATAAGGATGAAAATATATTTAATGAAATGCGTACAACTGAATATCTGTCAGTTATGTGCCATGAGTGATTCACGCTTAGGCGATCATGTATATTTCGATATATAACTGATGAGTAATTCACACTTAGGCGATACAGGACTGAGGAGGCAGATTTTTTTCCCCCGTAGTAGGTTGCTATTTCTTTCTGCGGGTGACCAGTTGTCATCAAAGTCTATAGAACCCGGTCTGTCCTATTTATTCATAGCTGGGGGAGAAGATTCATTCCTTTATGAAGGTATTAGCACGTAAGTTAATGTAATGGATTCGACTGGAATTCGAAATCGGCTCTCCGATTCCTCAATCCGAGCCGCTATCCATTACTCCACCATGCCTCCTCACTATTTTTTTTGTCTTATGTCAAAATGTATCTATGCAGATTATATAAGCACGGTGGAGTAATATGGATAGCGGCTTGGGTTGATGAATCGGAGAGCCGAGTTCGAATTCCAGTCGAATCCATTACATTCAATTACGTGCTAATACCCTTGGGAAATGTTTGAGTCCACTTCCTATCCCCACCCCGGTTAAATATCAGGACCGACCGGGTTCTATAGCCTTGGATGGCAACTGGTCTACCACAGGAAGAAATGGCAACCTACTGCAGGAAAAAAAATCTGCCTCGTCAGTCATGTATCCAAAGTTATGACGCATGGCACATAACTGATGTTTGCATCCCACAAATCTAGATAGCCAGAGCCTGGCAGCCTGATCTCAACTCTGACTTAGGTCAATGGAAGAAAAACTGATGTAGAACATTAAATACCTTAAAAAATCAAACCAGAAATGTTCAATCATCACGGAGCAGAATCTTACTTCTAGCCCGTGTTGAATACTTCTTCTTTTCAATTAGAGCCCTTACCTTGAACGTCTACTGGGTCTAAAGTACACGTATGTTGTAGAGTAGTTTTCACAGTGGAGGCTTGTATTTCAATAAGTCGTCCTAAATTAGGTTCGACGTGCAAAACGTTAGAAACTTGAAATAAGAGTTAATGACGCAGCAAATCTAGTTGTGATGGATAATACTTCATTGTCCGACAGACCCACTCAACAGCACTAATATTTATTTGCATTTTAAAAAAATACAAAATGCGGCACAAAGCCAAAGAGGGGGGTGGGGGAATGACGGTCTTCTTCTGACTTAATCTAAAACTTAGCTAGTCACAGATACTGACCCAAACATGCCAACAATAATCCAATCACCAAAACATCACATTCACTCCTACCATTCTTACTACGTCCACCATAATACCTCAGTTTCTCTATGATGTCCTAACTAGTCCCATATGTACAAATATTGTTCATGGGGGGAGGGTCATAAAAATAACAACTTTAAAAAAATCCCCAAATGCGTATTTACAAAATGAAATAATTATATACAATAAAACTAAACAAAACTAAGTTAGTAATAAAACCCCCCACAAACTATGAATGTGGCAGAAATGTCAATTAACCAGACGAAATCGATGCGGGACTAAGAAAATGATTACACATTCAGACCATCAAGCATTCACACAAACACTCACTCATTCATACACAACAACAAATACGAAAACACACACCCGAAACGAAAGGCGCCCCACATCCACCAGAAAATTGACATCACTAACCACCTAACGAGGGAGGGGATGGGGAATTAAACAAAAGTAAAAAAAATGGGACAGAAATAAAAGGGACCAATGAGCTTACATACCCTAGCTAAGTTAAACGGGAAAAAAAGAAAAACTAAATATTCAAAAACAAAAACCTAGTCTAACCTAATATCTGGATGGGTTGCCTACGTTCAACCCTGTTAGGACAATATTCTGTGCCTAACCGACATCTAAATGCCACTCTAGGTCAGCCCCTTTCACTCTACACATTCGCGCAAGATTCACCCACCTTTGGCGAATTCTGATGATGGGAGCCGCCGCCTTTTTCCGTCCTAATCTTGACTTTAGCTGATGCCTCCAAAGTACAAGATCAGTTGGGAAGAGGAGAACTTCTCGCCTTCATAGAATCCCTTCTGTCGCGTCGTCCAAATCACGACTCGCATAACCCCTAGTAAGCAACAGAACACATAGTGTTCAGCCTTCGTCAATTGCGATACCACATTGCTACAAACAGAACTGGCTTCCAGGACAAAAAACTTTCCTGCAGCATGCGAGGCCTTCAACAAACTTGCACAACGGCACTACCGCACTGCACTGAAAAAAGGCGTGACCAATGGTCTCGACATTCCCAGTACAGCGACGACAGTTTGGATATTTCTCCAAGCCTGCTGCACAAAGTCTTTGCCGACCCAGAGGGCCCCGCGAATCATCAGCCAGGTGAGTGATGCCTCATCGTTATTGAGACATTTCAACCCAGGCGCCCAAAGGCCATATCGAGCGAGCCTCCTGCTTCGTAAGACCGAGCTCGTCGATCAGATCATCTTGAACGGCCCCCTAACTAACACACGATATAATGCCTTACGAGACAACGCTTGGGCGTCGGAGAGGCCAACCGACGACCGCAAGAGGAGCTTCAAAGCACGACGACATTCACGATAGAAGGAGTACAACCGGCCTCCTCCTCGCACGAGTGCACACTTCTCAGGGATGGGAAATGTTTACGGACATCTTCTTTCCAAAAGGTGCCCACCTCATCCAAACCGCGACACATTCGGTCGAGAAAGGTAATGCGTAGCATATATTGACGAATCTCAATGCTAGGCATTCCCAGACCGCCCTCAGAGGGATGAAGGCAACAGATCTCGCGAGATGCCATGTGGGCCTTGTCTCTCCACAAGAAAGAGAACAAGGCCTTGACTAATGACATTAGTCGGGCACACGGGAGTGGAAGCACAGAAAGACGGTAGAGGAGTATCGGATAGATGTGGGAACCACAAACTTCCGCCCTTCCTTCAGGGAAAGTCTCCTCCGAGACCACAGACTAGCCGCGGCCCTCAGCCCGCCCCTGTACCTCCGACCAATTCTTTTCCAACTGGAGATCAGGACCGAACCAGACGCCGAGTATCTTGATCGGCCCATCCGTCAGAGGAAAGGTCCGGGAAGAGAAACTCCTTCCACGCACCCAACCGCAAGCCCACAGACTTATCGCGGTTGATTTTGGCCCCTGTCACCATCTCATACCCACTGATCTGCTTACTGACTTCGTTAATCTCGGCTCTGCTCGACACAAGAACCGAAACGTCGTCAGCATAGGCAGAATACCTGGCCGAGGTGTTAGCACCAGGCAGCCCACTCAACAGCACTGAGCCCAACTGGCCACTGCTACTACTACTTATTATCTGTGGTAGAGTCTATTACAATAGAATAGGTATTATGGTATAACAACGTTAGACCCTAAGTGTAACACACGCATAAGATCCATTGCTAAACATGCTGCAAAATGGTCGATTGCGTGTATCACTCCAGTTGCTATCTGATTCCACCACCTATGCTCTCTTCGCAAGAACCAGATCAAAGTAAAATTAAAATGCAGTTGCCATATCTGGACAGAAACAGTCAACTTCTCTCTTTCGTGTATTGAGAGAGTTGAGAAACATTTCGTAGCCTTTGCTACTCTATAGTTATTAAGGCTTACGTCCATATAAGTTTGAATCACCGGCTCCCATACCATCACGGAAGTTAAGCAAAGTCGATCCTAGTTAATACCTAGATGGTGAATTCATGGCAATACCAAGTTCTGTAAACTTTCATGTGCCAGTGGTGTAATAGATAATGGCTCATAATTGTAATTCTGAGAGCTGCGTTCCAATCCCCGTTACGATCGTTATATTAACTTACGTGAAAATACCCCTTATGAAAGGTATGTATCCATCTCTTTTTCCCCCAGCTATGTGTTAATTATTAGGACTAAACCATTATCTCTCGCCCCACAAAAAACTTAGAATTTAGAAATATTTTCTGGCATTAATAACCTGCAATATGTTGATAAACCTCAAAAAACGAATGGATCACCCAGTCCATCTATCGCTATTACCATCGCAAATGTTTTCATGATCCTCATTTCTTAGTTTCACAAGTTCAGATCTTCACCGCTAAAACCATCGATACCATGTACAGTGAGACGAATGGTCCGCATTCTTTAAGTATCCTATTAGTAAAAATGAAGCTCTAATCTGACAGCATCTTCCGAAGGTGTACTAGATGGTGGAAACAACCTCATTCAGTAACCTTACATTAAGTGTCTCTTGGGCCTTGAATATGGTGAACCATTATTACAAAACTGTGTAGTTTAGGCAAACTGCCTTTTCAACCTATTTTTGTTCAGAAAAATAAATACCGAAATAGGAAACAATATTAGCAAATACATTGATCAGGTCAGCGGATTTGCAACAATGAAAATATTTCAGACGATTCCATTGGCAGCATATATTTCCTACTTTTATATGCGGGGTTGCTTTCTTTCATTAACGCAATTTATACTTGCTTAATTACTACATTTGTGTGTTAGAACAACATGAAGGAATCCGAACGCATTAGCATATCCTATTTCAGTTGCAAAATGAATGTATTCATTTAGACCGGAAGTTTCATCAAAGGATAAGGAATGTTTTCATATTTTCAAAGAAAATACGTGAAGTTTCATTTCCGCTTTGAATTTCTGAATTATTAAAAGTACGAGCGGTTATTGCAACACATTTCAGCACTGAAAATAGAATCTGAGAGCAGATGTCAAATCTCACCTTAATCTGTTGTCTTCACTTTTGTAGAAATGGCCGTTAGGAATCCGTTTTCTCCTCCGAGCTATGGGTCTTTAAGCAGGGGGGTTAGATTAACGCTCTGACCTAAGGGGGCAAATAGTCGAAGAGAAAGAAAACCTATTTACGAACCGTGAAGAAATTTACAGGAAATTACTCCACTATATTTCTCAAGAAATGTCAGTTCTCTTATAAACAATAAAGCAATTGTTATTAAATATACTCAGAATCCATAGCGAAACATAAACTGATTATTTACAAAGTCATACGTGTTTTAGCGCGGTGCGGGTCTAATATTAATATGCCACAAATTATATTATTATACAAAGAAACCTATTGAAGCAACCGGTAGTCTTACGGCCATAAGTTGAAACACCGGTTCTCTTACGTTCACAAAAGTTAAGCAACATTGTGTCTATTCAGTATCTAGATGGGTGACTGCTTGGGAATACAAGGTACTGTAAGTTCGGATGTTTTGGTGATATAACGATAACGGCTCGGAATTATAAAGCAGTGCGCCGTATTCTAATTCCAGTTCTAATTCGGGTTCATTATATTTACTTACGTGCCAATATCTTTGGGAAAGGTATAGATCCACCTATTTTTCCTTCTAGATAAATATTAAATGTATCAGTAAATTATTATATATATCCTTTCACTCTAAAAATATTTCCTTGCTTTAAATAACCAGCAATGGCTTGATCAACTGTAAAAACAAATCAAAGTAACCTGTGATATCATGAGAATTTATTATGTATGTTTGGGTTTTTTTTGGGGGGGTGCTTTCTTAAAATTATATATGATGCCTACACCAATAATATAATGAAGAAAATGTATTCGATAGAAAAATTTGTATATTCTCATATAATTTACGTGGATCAGGTGGTTCGTTGTCATGTTAGCTGTCAAATCAACGTTGACAGTTTTAAATAAATTATTTGCATAGTTGGGCTGCTTACTAGTTTGTTTCGATAACCTACCAGTGGTAGGCATCAAGAGGTTAAGAGGCCCTAGATCGATATGATCATAGAAATTGTGTTACGTGGGACACTGGGTATTTGTAGCACAGCTGGAACATTTCCAACCACTTGCTCTGTCTAGAGTGTACCCACCGTGTATCACCTTGTGATCATCAGTGGCATTGATTGTTCGACAAGAAAAATGAAAGGCTCTATGATATAGTCGTCTTTATTCACAATCACCAGGACTCTCATAAATGGCATGAACTAAGTCGACGTTTCTGTTGGTTCTTCTGTGTGATCTGTGCAAAATAATATCTTATTTTCAGGTTTTCTTTTTTGTTTGTTCCAAATCTCAATGATTGGCTGAAAATGACAGGATGATTTAGTCTTTTCGTTTCCTGTTTCAAATGGGAAAACTGCTTCATTAAATTTTGATACACCTAAAAATTAGGAAAATTACGTTCGGTCTTTATTCATACATCATCCTCTATAGATATTCGATGTTTGCATAGCATAGTTATACAATGTGTGTACGAAAAGAAATCTTCAAACACAGCTCTACAAATTTAAATAATTTGTGCATAAAAGTAATGTTTGCTTTTAAGTTGAAAACGTCATGTTACAAAGTTCCTTGAAAAAAAGTCCAAAGTTTTTTTGTTTTTTTTTCTTCTTTTTGCAACACAAATAATTGAATTGCGTTGGCATGATTGAAAATATGTACATGAATGCTTAATGCTAAATATATGTATTTACGTTATTTTATATATGAATGTTAATATCGTGTGATTCCAGCAGCATGCAAATCTCTCAGTTGTGTTGTATTTCTACTACTGCGACAATTCGCTTTGTTTACATATATCGCTCGTATATTTTTCGTGTTGTGTGAATTATTTTAAAAGCGAGAAGATAAGCGCAAGAAAAGATTTATAACTCCAGTTATCTGAAAGTGTGAGAAATTAATTTACGCTACGGTATTTATAAAAATACGAAGTTAGAATTACTGAACACAGATGTTTTATTGGTTAATATATCTCCCACTTTTTAATTTCTATTTTTAGTGTCGAAAACAATGTTAATCATTTTCTGGAGTGATCTTTCAAATGTTGTGACAAACGAGCAGTGGAGACGTCTGCTGCTTGAAAGAGTGAATGGCGTGTGTGGTAACGTCGCTGATTGGTTAATAAATGCTAATGCGGAAATCTGAATTTGTAGCTCTTGTGAGACTACTGTTGCACAAAAATGAGCTGATGTATGTGGGAGGCAATTTCTGCACAGAATTGAGATTTCAGTGATGTTTCTTAAGTCTAATTTTTTTGCTACAATTTTTAAGGGGGGTGCACACACACATATATATATATATATATATATATATATATATATATATAAGCAGACGATAAATCTATGGCAAAATGTTTTAATAAATCTAGAGTTTAAACAAACGTAGTTTTATTAGATAAATTTTACAGTAATATGTATTACTTTATATAATATATATTAATGATTTCTTTTGCCTTGATTATAACGTACCAAACAGTTTTGTCTTTCTAAATTATTTATGACTTTAACTGAGCATTTATCTGCAGACAGTTGTTTTGTTTACTCCATACTCTGACAGTATATATAAATTGCTTTTATTATGTAATAATTATGATATTCATTCAGCTGAAGCTATCGGAAGGATTAAATTTATTGTCGGAACATTACCCTTTGATACTGGAAATTGTGGTTTTAACATCATTTAATTCCGGATCGTCTCTGTTTCAACGACATTCCACCGAGTCTCGCCTTTGGTCAGTATGATACAAATTGCTACTAAGGGAATACCAGTGTATCAAAAACAATAACAGGCCTCTACTAAGGTCATATCTATTGACAAGCTTGATATGTTGCTGTATGTTGTATTAACCATAGGAAAATAAAATGTTAAACCTAAACCCATATCTCGATTTAGCTTGAAGATTTTACTTATATGAAAATAAATGTTAAATAAAACACAAGTTCCTTTTTTTTAATGTGGTAGTTGTCAAAAGATACGCAAGTTTTAATGTATTCTCACATATGATTCTGATCCCATTATTCGTTCTAATGCAAATATTAGCCGTTTCCTTCATAAGCTAACATTCGGCATTCATTGACCGAGAAGCCAGTGCTACCGTCGCATGAACTTTACCAGATTTTACTTTGAAAATAATTTTTCAGGAATTTTTTCTCATGTCCAGTGTCTGTTATATCTAGGATTCAAGGAGACAGAAGATGGACATTCCATTTCAATTTTTGAATATCGTTGTTGATAGAACCCTTAGGCCCCACAAGCGAGAAGTGCAACAGAAGAAAAAATATCTTAAAACACAAGCGATCCATTTTAGCTGTTGCTGCTGAGGAATGTCTTCAAGTGAAGGACTTCTGTTATTTGACACAGAATGGGAATGTTTAAAGATTCATCTTTATATCCTGAGAAACGCAGAATATAGCGCGGCCTTTTGGTTTGATGTCAGGTTATACCATTTCCTGTAGGAATCGAGTGGTGCTTCCTGATTTTTCGTTTCTTAAATACAATTCCCTGGACGGATCCACAGTTCAGACTTCTGTTGTCTGTAAGAGTGGGGTGGGTATCAATAGAAGAAATTTCATTTTGGCTTAACTCGGTTAAAAGTAATTTAGGTGAACATAACTGCAGAATGAAAATCTGATTTTCTTTCCACCAACACGTGTTTCATCATGAATTTCAGTGCATAACTTCTAAAAAAAAAAAAAATAATTATTATAATCGATAATTCTTTCCGCTATACGCACATAAAAAGTGAATAAAAATAGAAAAATATATTAAAATATTCAAAATCCGTCGATGAACACAATAACAGAAAACTAATGAACCAAAAATATCAATCATTATAAATTTAAATAAAAATATACCACTGATAACCGACATTTAAATATCGTAGTTACAGAGGGTATATTTTTTTTATTTTATTTAATACAGAATATGGATTCACTAATTGATTTCATAGAAAATAGGCTTTCACACCGTAACCGATAAAATTCACCCGGTTTTTATATCTCGCTATGTTTTTCGAAATTTTTTAAAATATTGAAACGAAAAGATAAAATAGAGGAAATTGATTACTTGGGGGAAGTACTAATCCTAATAGCGTAAAAAAAAACATCGCTTTTTACTACATCTTTTTTTAATATTTTCACTATGATAAATAATTATACACTAAGAAATCAATAAAATATGATCGGAGGAATATTTTATTAATCAATCCACATGAGGATATGCTGTGAATAATATCGCAGGTTAAACAAGAGGATAAACCGTTTACTTCTTAGGAAAAAGTTATTTTCAAAAATGGCTTGAGAACTTCTTAGAAACTCCTATGAAATTTTCATTTATTTGATAAAGATATTAGAATAATCCGGTATATATATATATATATATATATATATATATATATATATATACAGGGAACAGCCAGCCTGTATACGGACATAAAATGAATTAGTCCATAAAAGCAAATCAGAAAAGCTGCTATTTACTGAATATATATGTTAGGCTTACAGTAAGAAATACTAACGTTCCTATCAATCTATCTGTATTCACAATTTTAACAACCTAAGTACGTACATTGCACAGTACTGATGACGTACTAAGACAATTTCATGAAATCCTAGATAACGTATTAAAGAAAGAAGTGTCAAAAGAGGTAATATTTCTACTGTAAGACGATAGAGAATATGGTCGTTAACAAATGGGAAAACAGAGTTGTAAGCTAATAGTCAGAAACGTCAAAACCGAACTTTTTTTTTTTTAATTGAGTTCAGCCTAAGGAAGGGAGTAAGGTCATAGAGCGGCAAGGGTTTACTGCTAAGGAGGAGAAGATATGAAGAGTAAGCAGAACAGCCGATAGCGATTTACATTGCATTTAAATTTTTGCAGCTTAAATTCAGCCGAATCCACGGTGACGAAAGGGAATTCCACAAGCATCTAGCCAGCAAAAATGTAAATTTGGTAAGACCTCGTCCTCAGTTTAGTAATGCGCTTAAATTCAAACAGTCTAGGCACCATAGTGAAGAGCAATATTTATTCTGTTTAATACACAGTTATGTGACACAAGGCCGGAGGGGGGATTGGGAAAAAGACGAACTTCTGTCTTAACTATAATTTAGCTAGACACAAACACTGACCCAATCGTACAAACAATATTCCTTGCACCAAAACAACACATTCCTACGTATATTTCTTACTACAGCCACCATAATAATTCACTGTCTCTATGAAAATACTAATCCCCATATTTACAATTCACTGTCAGTGGGAGGAGGTGAATAAAACAACAATTCTAAAAACTAGCCCCAATAAGTATTTACAGTATGAAAGCAAAATCTATTTACAAGAAACTAAATAAAATAATATTAGTAATAAACCACCCCCACAATCACTAAATATGGCAGAAATATCAGTTCATCGGCCGAAATCAATGCGTGATAATATTAGTATAAAGCATTCATTCATCACATGCACTCACACTGACATGCACTCATTCAGACACAACAACAAATACGAAAAACACTCACGCGAAACGAAAGTCGCCCGCATCCACCAGCGGACTGACATCATTGATCACCTAACGAGGGAGGGGAATTAAAATAAAAAAAAAATAGGGACATAAATAAAAGGGGGCCAATGAGCATACATACCCTAGATAATTTAACTTGAAAGAAAAAGAAACTACAGTATCAAAAAACGTACCTAATCTAGCCTAGTTTCGGGATGGGTTGCACAAGTTCAACCCAGGAAGAGCAATATCCTGAATCAAATGCCCTCAAGGCCAGCCCTTTTCACACGACAAAAACTCGTAAGATTCACCCACCTTTTGCTGAATTCTGATTAAGTGAACCGCCGCCTTTCCGTCCTCATCTTGACTTTAAGCTGATGCTTAAAGTACAAGATCTGTTGGGAAGAAGTGTCGTCCAAATCATGATTCTCATAACACCTAGCAAACAGTGGAACACATATTGTTCAGCCTTCATCATCGGCGGTGCCACATTGCTACAAACAGAAGAGGCCTCAAGGACAAAGAACTTTCCTTGCAGCATGCGAACCATGAGGCCTTCAACAAACTTGCACAACAAGAAGACGTGACCCAGGATCTCGGCCTTCCCAACACAGCGTCGGCAATTTGGAGATTTCTCCAATTTCATTGTGCATAGTCTTTTGGCGACCCAGAGGGTCTCACGAATCACCAGCCAGCTTAGTGATGCCTCATCGCTATTGAGACATTTCAACCCGGGCGCCCAAGGCCATATTAAGCGAACCTCCTGCTTCGTAAGACCGAGCTTGTTAATCAGCTCACCACAAACGGACCCCCTAACTAACACTTGATATAATGCCCTATGAAACAACGCTTGGACGTTGGAGAGGCCATCCGATGCCCATAAAAGGATTTTCAGAGCAATGTGACATTCACGATAGAAGGAGCATTCGGCTCGGAGTAAACGGTGGGTCTCCTATTCGCACGAATGCACATTTCTCAGGGATGGGAAGTTCTTACGTGTGTCTTCCTTCCAGAAGGCGCCCTTCTTATCCGCTTCGCGACACATTCGATCGAGAAAGACGATACGAAGCATATATTGAGGAATCTCAATGCTTGGCATGCCCAGACCGCCTTCAGATAGATGAAGGCAACAGATCTTCCCAGACAGCATAGCGGCATTGCCTCTCCACAAGAAAGAGAACAAATACCTTACTAATAACATTAGTGTGGCATACGGAAGTGGAAGTACAGAGACTCTCTAAAGGAGAATCGTTTAGATGTGTGAAACACATACTTCCGCCTTCCCCTTTAAGGAAAGATTCCTCCGAGACCACAAATTAATTGCGATATCGGCCTTCTCTTGCACCTCCGACCACTTCGTTTCCAACTGGATATCAGAACCGAACCAGACGCCGAGTATCTTGACTGGCCCATCTGTCCAGAGGAAAGTTCTGGGAAGAGAGACACCCTTCCACGCACCCAACCGCAAGCCAACAGACATCGCGGTTGATCTTGGCCCCTGTCACCATCTCGTAACTACTGATTTTTTTGCTGACTTCTTGTGTCAGCTCTGCTCGACACAAGAACTGAAACGTCATCAGCATAGTCAGAATACCTGGCCGATGTGGTAGCACCGGGCAGGGAAATTCCGCGTAGTACTGGATTCGCCTTTAACTTGCGAAGGACCAAAGCCTGTGAGGGTAGTAACAGTATATAAACACTAATTAAAGCTACAAAACATAGGAGGCTGTGGAGAGGGACGAGACACATCAGAGGAGATGAATGAGATATATTCAGCATGGCTTAGAAGAACAAGTTGGCTGTGAGAAAAATGAGAATGAATGAATATTGGCGCAATGTACTAAGTGGGTTTACGTCGTTGTCTGCCTTTAAAATTACGACATTTTTACAGAAACTGACAGCCTTTTATTTAACTTTGCCCTTTACGCTTGATGAATTTAGAAATAAAATTATAATTTTCAATTGAATTCAAAGGAATTAATAATTACTAATGGCATTATTTCATTATGTCCTTTATTATAACTTTGCATAGTTGGCAAGCCAATTTTCCAATAATGAGTCCGGGCCCAATTAGGAATTATACAGGTGTTTCAAAAAATTTGATATCCTTTGAGATGTAAATATCACAGAAAGTACATGATTAAGGCAAATGAAATTAAAAAGTATTAATGTTGAAGATCATAAGATTTATTCTTCCAAATCTGAATGAGAAATTCAAAAGCATGTGGATTATGTGAATTATTTCACAAATGTTCAATATGCGCACCGCCTGAGACACGGCATTTTTATACCTGGAAAGAAAAAGATTAAAGAACATAAAAATACAAATAAGAAAAACACAAAAACATAAAGACATAAAAACATAAAACAAACATTAAACATAAAGATGCTATTAAAATTTGAAGTCATTTGAAGGAGATCTAACAAAGTTATTAGATTGCGAAATGATATCAAATTTTTTGAAACACCCTGTATATCTATTTAAAGAAAAAACTGGTTTTAAAGATTGGGCGCGGTAACTGAATCAGGGAACCAGAGTTCATTGAAAAGCCAACAACGGGCACAGGTGCAAAGTACTCAAACTAATTCTTGTGAAAGACAGAGATTCACTTCTCCCTGTAATACATGACCAATGATTTTGGTCGACAAAATGGATAACAAATAATGGCTGATTAATATTTTAGGCAAACCACTCGCCTAAAACTATCTAGCCTGTAAGAATCTGTCATTGTCGTAATAACATATATCGGTGTATTTCAATATAATTTTTTTTCTTTTTTTTTTTTTTTTGGTAAAATTTTATTTTTCTCTTTCATCTTTCTCTGTGTGTCGTGTCCTTTCATGATGTAGACGATGATGACTCTCCACAACTTCCTCTTCCTTGTGGTCCTTAGCAACATTGCTCACTTGCCAGTCAACCCTCGCCGTTTCTCCATTGATTCAAACAATTTCGTTAGAGATGTTGTCTGCTGCTTTCTGCTCTCTCTTCGCATAGATATGCCCCGTGAGAGTTACTTTCCAAACCCTCTGTTTCCAAGAAATTTCATCTGTCTGTCTCATTCCGTATGTGCGTGTATTTTTCTATTTACTTCAAGACTTCCTCGTTGATTACTCGCTTCGTTCATGGAATTCTCAGTAACCTTCTGAAGAAGGCCAGAGTGTACAACTGCCGAAATGTTGTTAGTCTGAGCACCAAGTATAGGAAGACACTATTAATAATCATGAAAATTATTAAGTTTCAGCTCTACGCCCGAATGTTTTGAATTAACAATCAAGAATAAAATATTTGTCAGTAATATGAATTAATGCCAGCATTACTGACAATATGAGAATCTCGCGCGTTTTATTTAAATACACTGTTCCTAATTTTACTGTTGTGATGTAGGGAAAACCAAAAAGAAAAGAATTGTCAGTTACATGCTTTAACGAAGATAGAACTGACTGTATAGAATGATTGCTTATATAAGTTAAATGTATTATTATTAATGTTACTATAAAAAAAAAGTTGCAAATAAATTTATATTGCAAATATCCATTTCTATATAGAAATTTATTGAAAACTTGGATAAAAGGAATTGCCGGCGTTAATCCTTTAAGTAACACAGACAAATTAGGACTATATTATTTCATACACCCTAGATGTCTTTAGACAATTTCAAAAGGCCATTAAGAAAAACTTATGTGGTGTAGTTTAATGAGGTTCTATTTTTCAGACACAGCTCTTCCAACACCAAATGCACATTTTGAAGACACCGTTTTTGAGTTCGCACACGCGTACCAAAGTGTATTTAAAAAACAAAAAATGCTGCCTACTTCCTACTGTTCCAGCTTTCTTTGTTATGTTAAACCACGGCCAACTGACCAATCAGCGTTCTTGGATTACTCTTCAGTCACACAGTCAAATATTATCCTCCAGTTCGACCAGCTGTATAAAAGACCACGTTTCAGAATCATATACTTCTGGAATAACTGGTACACCTCGAAGTGGTGTAATTGTCAGCAATCTTGTCTCGCTAGAACAATTACGACTGAGTAGTGAATTCGATCCTCACTGGGTGCCCCATACTTTCGGCCTTCTGCCACATCTGAGCTACGCTTTGAAAATCACTGGGGAACCTCGGCGTGGTGTAATGGTTAGCAAGCTTGTCTCGCTAGATTATTACGACTAAGTAGTAAGTTCTATCCTCACTGGGTGCTCACTACTTTCGTCCTTGTGCCACGTCCAAGCTCAGCTTGGAAAATCTCGAAACTTCTGGAAGAAGTAGGAGTGGGGAAAGATTAATGCCATTTCCAAAGGAACGAAACGTTGCTACTACGTGTCGCGTAGATATTATTTTCCTTTACGCCAGATGCATGACACTCTGACTCGTTTATTTCTAAGTATTTTTTTTTCTTTTTACTACCGACGGTAACTAAATTTTTGTTGTATATTAATGTTACTTTTAAAGTTATTTTAATGGAATTAATAGTTTTAGTAACATGTTTCAAATCGCAATTAACATGTTTTCTGATTGCAATGAAAGACATACCAGAATTAAAGAATTGAATGTTCTTCGTGCAACGAATGTGGCCCATATAGAATTGCATTAACTATTTGTATATAAACTTCCCTATATGCTTCATATTATATAAACGATATTCAGTTTCCATTGTAATTTTGATAAATATTTATATTTTTCTAATGATTTTGTGGACACCCTGTATGTATACATATAAGCTTAATGTTGTCTTAATTTATTTACAGCTGATATCTGCCAGTACGTGCACATGTATCGTTAAATGATAATAAAATTGAACATCTGAAGCTCTAATGCGAAATTGCATAGGAAATTACTCTTTTTTTTCCTAACAAAATTTCATGTTCTTACGGAAGATATTGGCTGAAGATATTTTCAACAGAACCATCGGCAAGGTAAGTACTACAGCTTTCCCTAAATTCTGATGCAATTTTTTGTTTTTGTTTTTTTAAGTTCCTTGTCAAAAAACCTGGTCAACCGTTCGTTTGCCACGAATGTATTAAAAAAATAAAATAATTTCCTCTCAAAAGTAGCATGTGTACTTCTAAAGAAAAAGAAGAAAAAAAATTTGGCGGGAAGTTTAACATTTGTTAAACAAGATATCCTGCATATGAATACACTGAGAGAAAATACAAATGCAACGCCTTGAATATGGATTGCAATTTACGCAATATTATATATATATATATATATATATATATATATAATATAGAGTTTATGCAAACTTAGGTAATCCGTATGGGTAGACCCGAGGAGGATGATATTCAGAGCAGATATGTTTGAATAAAAAACAGACCACGTTAAGATTCCATGTGATAAGCTATTTCACCATAACCCCTTTAACAGGGTTCTGGATCATCAGACTTTACTTCCAAAAGCTGAAATGAAAAATGAAAAGAAATTCACACGTTTTTGACGGACCTCATCAAGTATACGTAAAATTAACGAAGTGAGGTGGGAGAAAATGGGTGTGTCATATGTATCATTTCAATTTCCTATTTTTAACCCCAGTGTGTCGACTAGATGTTGCTCAAATTTAACGCATCTCGTCTTTAGATATAGATGGCTAAGGGTTGAATGATAAGAACGACATTAACGGAAGAAGTTACAACAACCCCAATCAATTACACAACAGGTTTCATTCAAATTTTTAGACGCTGTTAATTCCCGTTACTTTAACGTGCATATTTGGGAGGTTAAGGTTTGATAAATATCTAAATGTTTAAACAATCTACGAAGAAATTAATTTGAAATTCGGTGGAGTTTTGGGTATTTTCTATGAAACAGTCGATTGGAAAAATTCATAGACAGAACATTGAAAGAGTCATCTATTTTATATTTAGTAATCTTTTTTATTCCACGAAAACTTTTATTGCTTGTTAGGTTGACATTTATTCGTTTCATTTTTGTTCATTAAGTAAACTCGTGATTGTTTTTGATTTTTGTTCATTAAGTAAACTCGTGATTGTTATTATGTACCCAAGTGACCATATATAGTGTACTTCTAAAATGGTGCTCATAGAAACAAGTCTAACTCCATATCCTCCTAGTTTGTGCTGTATCCCCTGAGGACGTAGATAATGGCTCTCCACAACCTTTATCCTTCGTATCCCTTAGCAGCGTTACTTCTTTGTCATGTCTCTCTCCTAGTCATCCATTCACAGAAATGGGTTCAGTTCGGTGGTCTGATGCCTTCCGCTATGTCTCCTGCAATAGATGTCTCTGATGAGAGTTATTTTCTCCAAGCCCTCATTTATATTTCCATGAAATTTCAGCTGTCTCTTTCTCATGCTGATTAAATGTTATTTTCTCAGCATTTTCTTTGAGACTTCCTCTGTGCTTACTCACTCCATACATGGAATTTTCAGTGTATTTCTTTGGCATCCTCTTTCTGATGACTCTAGTCTGCTCTTTCTGGGTGGGATTGTCCAGCATTCACTGCCATTACAAATGGATTTATTATCACATAGCATTTCAGCACATGTTCACATTTTTTTTTTGATTTTAACGAAATGTTCCCGTTTCTTAGTTTATTCACCTTTTGGAATGCATTTTCTTCTTTAGTCCTGTACGCATCTCATATTAATTCACCGTATATTAGACATTAACAATCTCCTATACTATTGATTGTATACGAACATGGAGATGTTAGATAGCGCCCAGAGCTACATCATTCCAAACCTGTTGATGAAATGCAAAAATACTCGCAGATGGACAAAATGAGTGAGTGAGATCTCATCCATTATGTATTTTATATTTCCAGGAGGGGACAATATGGCGATGATATATGCTAAAAATATTTGAAAACATCTTGTATAATCAGTAGCATGCACAATATCCTACGGGAACAACACATTCACATTTCTTTATTCCAGAATATAGAATTAGAAAAGGCTGAGGAATGGGAACTTCTAAGATGGCGCTGTTCAACGGCCTGTCTCTTTTTACACAGGCACCATAAGCAAATTGTAGCTTACGCTATCCAAAAATGATTCCAGCTGTAGGCTATGCGAATGTTCAAACGCTTACGCTTCGTATATGAACGAATATCAAATTCATAAAGACAGAACCTGCAAACGCCATGACATGCCATTCTATCCATGTGGACCTCTCGTGACATCCTAAATTTATGCATGATTATGTTGCAACACCAGAGATATTGTCGTGAGAAGAATGCTCATCCTTAGTTCTGCAAGTAAAGGATTCTCAATGGCTCGTGTTATTTTTGTGAAGAAGTATAAACTGATCCGGAACCCGATCTATAATTGTATGCATTTTTATATCGTCAGGTTTGCCTACACTGAAGTACAATATTATAGTAGTACTTCGTAATGGCCATCTAGTCTCTTTTGAAGGCCCACAATCGAACTTTAAAAGCAGTAATCATGTCTCTCTGTAGCATGACTCCTTCTTTCATAGCACATTGGCACCTATTGCATCTTGTATTCCTGTCTCCTGCCAAGAAAAACAAAAAAAACACTCCGTTCTTTGACACAATCATGAAGATATTGCCCCGTAGATCAGCTTCCAGGGCGTTGATATTGTTTTTCCCTCAGTATATTCATATATTGTTTCGTTGTACAAATAACAAGTACTAACAGTATTGTGTGTGTAACGGAGACTAATAATTTTTTAGTAAAAATGTTTCTACTAATGCCATAATATATTTACGCTTCCGTTTCAGGTTTCAAAAACATTTATCCATGCAAATGCTAACTTCTAGATATTGCTAGAAAAAAAGTTTTAACGAGAGACCACACGGTATATGGTTAATTCAATGCATTTTAGAGTTACTATTTCTCAATGAAGATGTCAGAGAAAGGTGTTTTGTCGCCATTGCTAGTTTTTGGGACGACATTCATTATGAACCTTGCTTTCATTCTTGAGTGGCTGTATTTCAAAAGTTACTTGGTGAGGCGTTTGTTTGCACCAGTAGGACTTATAGATTGTTTCTTGCCAAGGAAATGTCTCAAACTACTTGACTGAAATTTCTTACTCTTGTAGTTGTTATTATTATTAGTAGTAAGAGTAATAATAGCTGTATTTACTCGAAACATTTTCTCTTTTGTTTACTTCCATGTTTTTGTTTTTTTAGGAATAAGATTTATATGCATCTCTTCCATTCACATGATTTTATTCCGTCATATATTTTTCTTGGATTTATTAGTAGCTTATTAGTGTTATTTTAAAATATCTATATCTCTCTGTGATATTATGATTATTTACATTATTCAGAATGTTATCCTCATCTTCATTGCCATATTCACAAAGTTTCGGCCGTTGTACGCTCCGGCCTTCTTTTTTTTTTTTTTTGGTTCCTCGAGGACTCATGATCTACTAGATGAAAACGTTGGTTAGATCCAGTGACTAGACCAAAAGAGTTGTGAGTTCAATAGCAGGCTACAACAGTGGTGAACCAAAATTCTTGGATAGTTGAGTTAAACGGAAATAACTGAGACATCCGGAGGAGGCATGACACGTGGAACTAGAACAATCTACCTCGGTGGACGAAATAAAGGGTTCGGTTCGAAATTCTAATCACCTGAAGATGGACGGAGCTTACAACGCCCGAAACGTGCATATGGCAGTGAAGATGAGGATAACATTTCGAATAATATATTAAGAAATGGACAAATTCAAGGCAATTTAAATGTTATTTCATGTTTAACGTTCTTTTTATAAATAAGTATTTATTTAAATGCTCTGTTTCTATAAAAAATTAAGTAACAAACCGACCTGAATGTCCGAGAAATTTTAAATAAAATGTTCGTCCTTTGTCCATTTGCATCCTATACGGAACCGTCATTTGCTGACATTTGACATTTGGCCACAAAAAGGATCGTTCCATGTTTGCGGTTGAATTTACGAGCTTATGGAAGATTCAATCTTTATAAATCTCGTACATTCAACTGCTCATGGCGTATCAAATGTAAACAAATCACGTTTTATATGAAAATTTCTCGGACATTCAGGCGTTAAATGACTGTTTATTATAAATAATGCATTTATTCGAATACTTGTATCTATAAAAGGACGTTAAAATAAAATTTTTTAATAAATAAATTTTCTTTGTCCATTCAGGCCGGTAAATGTTATTTCATTGTTTTATTATAAACATATGACGTCATTTAAATATCTATTTATAAAAGAACGTTAAACATAAAAATGTCTTTAATAAATTTCAAATAATGAAATTTCTGTATAGACTAAATGCTTATGAATATTATGATTATTATTCTCATACATGAACCTACGAATATCTTGAAAAAGTTGATTTTTTTTCCCAGTTCTTCATTGGGAAAATTTGGAAATCAAGAAATCACGTTTACACATTACGTTATGTTGTTTTTTTGTTTGTTTGTTTTTTTGTTTTTTTTTTTTGCGTTCGCAACTTAGTAATTCATTCAACGTTTGTTATATACTGTTAAACGCCAATATACGCGATTTATTTTTTTCCATTTTTAGCTTTTCTAAGATGTTTTATGTTTCTTTGAACTGAACTACTCTTTTGCTAGACTCTAACGGGAAGCAATTCCTTTTGGCACCTCCGTGTCTCAGCTGAAGATCCTCTTCCGAAACAATCCTCCTTCGATTTAGGCTAGAAAGCAACGTATCGAGCCTCTTAAACAGAGCTCAGACCTGTAGACAATGGCGCCGCAATAGTTCCTCATGTCTCCTTAGCTCATTCTTATAACAAGTTAGAAAATGCAGCTGGAGAAAATTATTATTATTATTCGCAAAAATACTGTTGCAGTTTTTGTTGAAGGTCAATATTTGCTGTTTAGTAATTCATTGTAATACTACAAATATGGCGACACATTTTGCTAATTTCAGCTGGATTGAGTAATGTTCATGCTTGTGCTGCTTACATCAATAAAAATTTATTTCTCCTGATTTTGAAAACTAATGCTTCATATTATGATTATTAGTGTTCCATTTATTTTTGACATATCCTAGTTTTTTTAAAGTAAAAATATTTAATTTGTTATTTTATTTTTGAATAAGATATATCAGTATTTTATATATATATATATATATATATATATATATATATATATATATATATATATTATTTTAAAATCATATATGGAAAGTCGTTCAACTTATATTCACGATTTTACATACGAAAGTCATCAAGACGTTTATAGTGGAAGACGATTAATACATGAATAGTGATCTGTAAATTTCATTGTCGTTATTTTGTTTTTTTTTTTTTTATTTATATACGATTGACTTAAATATTGACAAGCAAAAAATTATTTTTTTTTTTTTTTACATATACATTTTTTTTTTTTAAAGTCCTCTTTTATTCATCAACCATCTGGCCATTGCTCTGTCCGGTTTTTTTCGGCGTTTTTCGATATTGATAACCTTCAAAGATTTTTGGAATTGGACCATTTATTTTTATTTTTTGGGATAGATGCTTCTCGATCCGTTGTCCAGGTCTTAGTATATTAATTTCCAAGTCGCCGTATTCTTACTTAATACTAAAAACAAAGGAGTGGAAAACTGTTTTAAGCTCTGTTTTCACAAAATCTGAGATTTTTTTGTAAAATGCTGAATCGGAAATCTCTGTCGATTTGACTGCAGTCGTTGTAAAGGAAGATGAATAAATTTTCGTTATATCTTAAAATAAATTTAACGAAAATGTGGTGGGGCAATGAATAGCTACTCGAAAGGTGAAATGTGAGAGCAGTGTTCGAATTCCAGTCGAATGCGTTCTGTTCACTTACGCTAAAATACCCTTGGATAGTAAGATTTTTAGCTATATGTTAAATAGCAGAACAGACTGACGTTTTTAGCCATGTTTTTTTAAATCAGTCGAGCTGAAGAACAACTCTAAATTCAAAACTGTATGAGGCTCTGGCATCAAATCAAGGATTGAATTTGACAAAGCATAGATCATGGAAGCCATCACTTCAAGTGTTTCGGTGAATACCTTGCCTTCAAGATGTTTGGTGTTGCCCATATCAGAATGTAGTAGACTAGTTTTTTTTTTTGTTTAGTTGCAATTGCTTCATGCAAAAAAAAAAGTTCTATCTTACCGGATAATAGATGAGACCTAATTATTCCAAGTCAGATGGGAACTACGGAATGCATTGACTATCGCCTTGTGCGTATGAATATATGAACAACCAAAACCACTATCATCACACGTGGTGCATCCCGACAGATACTATTTTTTTGTTATAGTTTTCCATATTATTTTCCGTATACTCTAAATTCAGCCTCTTATTCCGTTTTTATAAAATTAAATCTGATCTTCTAAATGTTGTGCTTCCGAATATAATTTTTTTTTATTTACTATCATACAGGAATTTTCTTATTCGATACCATTTTTAAGCAGTGCTTCTTCTGTATAATCTTTCAATAGAATTGGTTAGGTGTACTTTTCTCCAGATTCCTTTGATCAATTATCGAATATACCTTATTTTGTCTACCGTCTGTTTGGACTTCATGTCTATCATTTTTCTTATCAGGTTGCATCTGAAAGCGCCCTCATGCTATAGACGCAGCCTTTTTTAATAATTCATAGATTTCCATGTTCGTTTGATGTTTGCCGCTGGGAATCAAGTGACAGCCGGTTTTCTGAATTCTATTATCAAAGGCAACATGGCTATCGATTTGACAGTCCCAACTGTTATTCCATTCATTATGTACTCTGAATATAACTTTTCTAGTGTATCTTATCATTTTCTTCAATTATGTTGTTAGAGCCTAGTCACTAACGCTTTTCCATTTCTGAACACCTGCTTCATACTACCGGCAAAGCCATCTTACGATTGAAGAGAATTGTTTTATTGTCGTTATTTTTATTATTACTGATATTTGCTAAGACATGTGAAAAAAAATAAAATGAGGTTTCAAAATGTTTGATAATGAAAACATGCTCCCATTGGGAGATGCTGATTTGGTATAATTTACATCGTTTGAATAACAAAAAATCGCTACCCATTTTCTGGTTAATAGACAAGGAATGTTTCAGCTTTTTATTCGTATCATTGTTTTTTTTTTTTTTTAAGTATTTAATTTGCGCTTGCACGATTAATATACAGGTTGGTTCAAAAGTAATCTTAAAGTCGTTTCACTACTTGTTAGATCTAACTTATTCAAATCATAACAGCTCTTTTAACAAGATGGAACATCTCCTCATTATACTTTGGCAGTAAGGGACTACCTTAACCAAACCTTTGCATAGAGTTAGTCCGGAAGAAAAGGCAGCATTGAATGGCCACCACCTTCACTTGACCTAACACCAATGGACTTCCTTTGGTTTGGGGGGGGGGGGTAGTAAAGAACAAAATTTATGATAGAAATCTCTACACAGATATTTCATGAAATTGATGCAGATTAGGATTTGTGTCGTGCTGTATGTCATAATAATTTAAATCTGTCTATATTTCTGAGATGAGGTATTATGTACACTATTTACATTATTCGGACTATTGTCCTCATCTTTGTCGCCATATTTATCACACATGGCACAGTGGATAAAAGCGTTGGTTAGATCTTGTGACAGGACCCAAAAAGTGGTGAGTTCAAGACCCGGTTAAGGCAGTGGAGAACTTTCAGAGGGAAATTAACAGGAGATAACTGATAACTGACACCCATTAGACATGGCACATGGAACTAGAACAGTCTACCTCATAAAGGGTTCAGTTCGACATTCCAACCACCTGAAGAAGGCTGGAGCGTACAACGGCCGAAACGTTGGGAGAAATATGGTGACAAAGATGATGACAATAGTCTGAATAATGTAAATAGTGTACGTTCGAGGAATGTTGCAACGTTAGAGGGGGGGACGTTTTGAACACTTAAGAGATTAAACTCTGCTAAAAATGTAAGTAAAGTGTTAAACAAATGTACATAAAGTCATAGAACAAATATGAATAATATTCTTTTTTAAAAGTAAAGTGCATATTTAATAAGTGTAAGCCTATTTTCGGTCCTCCTAGTAAATGATGCGTTTCAGTTTAAATTTTTCCCGCTATGTTGCGACATTCAATTTTCATATTATCTTCCGTATCTTTGCTGGTGCTACGCAATCTTCACTTTCCGCCTTGATGGAATTTTAAATCGTTTGCACGCTTTAGTAGATTTGTTTACTTTTCTCTCATACGCAATGTTACAAGCCAATCGGTTTTCTGTTACTATTTCTATGGCCAACGTTAAAATCATCTGCGCCCTTTAATTCCAATCGGAGAAACCTTTTACGGTTCAGGCTAGTTATGCTATGTCCACAAAGCGCAAATCACCCTAATTTCCCCCGTATAACGTGCAATCAGATTACATTTTACGAATATTTTCGATTTGCAATTGAATTTCTCTATGAATCACTCTGTCTATTTCTGAATCTGTCTATTTTCTCTCTCTCTCTCTCTCTGAATCTGTCTATTTCTCTCTCTCTCTCTGAATCTGTCTATTTCTCTCTCTCTCTCTGAATCTATTTCTCTCTCTCTCTCTGAATCTATTTCTCTCTCTCTCTCTGAATCTATTTCTCTCTCTCTCTCTGAATCTATTTCTCTCTCTCTCTCTCTCTGAATCTGTCTATTTCTCTCTCTCTCTCTCTCTCTGAATCAGTCTATTTCTCTCTCTCTCTCTCTGAATCTGTCTATTTCTCTCTCTCTCTCTCTGAATCTGTCTATTTCTCTCTCTCTCTGAATCTGTCTATTTCTCTCTCTCTCTGAATCTGTCTATTTCTCTCTCTCTGAATCTGTCTATTTCTCTCTCAATGAATCTGTCTATTTCTCTCTCTCTCAATGAATCTGTCTATTTCTCTCTCTCTCTCTGAATCTGTCTATTTTCTCTCTCTCTCTCTGAATCTGTCTATTTCTCTCTCTCTCTCTGAATCTGTCTATCTTTCTCTCTCTCTGAATCTGTCTATTTGTTCTCTCTCTCTCTGAATCTGTCTATTTCTCTCTCTCTCTGAATCTGTCTATTTCTCTCTCTCTGAATCTGTCTATTTCTCTCTCTCTGAATCTGTCTATTTCTCTCTCTCTCTGAATCTGTCTATTTCTCTCTCTCTCTGAATCTGTCTATTTCTCTCTCTCTCTGAATCTGTCTATTTCTCTCTCTCTCTGAATCTGTCTATTTCCCTCTCTCTCTGAATCTGTCTATTTCCCTCTCTCTCTGAATCTGTCTCTCTCTCTCTCTCTGAATCTGTCTCTCTCTCTCTCTCTCTGAATCTGTCTCTCTCTCTCTCTCTGAATCTGTCTCTCTCTCTCTCTCTCTGAATCTGTCTATTTCTCTCTCTCTCTCTGAATCTGTCTATTTCTCTCTCTCTCTCTCTCTTTCTCTCTCTCTGAATCTCTCTCTCTCTGAATCTGTCTATTTCTTTCTCTCTCTCTGAATCTGTCTATTTCTTTCTCTCTCTCTGAATCTGTCTATTTCTTTCTCGCTCTCTGAATCTGTCTATTTCTTTCTCTCTCTCTGAATCTGTCTATTTCTTTCTCTCTCTCTGAATCTGTCTATTTCTCTCTCTCTCTCTGAATCTGTCTATTTCTCTCTCTCTCTCTGAATCTGTCTATTTCTTTCTCTCTCTCTGAATCTGTCTATTTCTTTCTCTCTCTCTGAATCTGTCTATTTCTTTCTCTCTCTCTGAATCTGTCTATTTCTTTCTCTCTCTCTGAATCTATTTCTCTCTCTCTGAATCTGTCTATTTCTCTCTCTCTCTCTCTCTCTGAATCTGTCTATTTCTCTCTCTCTCTCTCTCTCTCTCTCTCTGAATCTGTCTATTTTCTCTCTCTCTCTCTCTGAATCTGTCTATTTCTCTCTCTCTCTCTGAATCTGTCTATTTCTCTCTCTCTCTCTCTCTGAATCTGTCTATTTCTCTCTCTCTCTCTCTCTCTGAATCTGTCTATTTCTCTCTCTCTCTCTCTCTCTGAATCTGTCTATTTCTCTCTCTCTCTCTCTCTGAATCTGTCTATTTTCTCTCTCTCTCTCTCTGAATCTGTCTGGCTTCTCTCTCTCTCTCTCTCTGAATCTGTCTATTTCTCTCTCTCTCTCTCTGAATCTGTCTATTTCTCTCTCTCTGAATCTGTCTATTTCTCTCTCTCTGAATCTGTCTATTTCTCTCTCTCTGAATCTGTCTATTTCTCTCTCTCTGAATCTGTCTATTTCTCTCTCTCTCTCTCTGAATCTGTCTATTTCTCTCTCTCTCTCTCTGAATCTGTCTATTTCTCTCTCTCTCTCTCTGAATCTGTCTATTTCTCTCTCTCTCTCTGAATCTGTCTATTTCTCTCTCTCTCTGAATCTGTCTATTTCTCTCTCTCTCTCTGAATCTATTTCTCTCTCTCTCTCTCTCTCTGAATCTGTCTATTTCTCTCTCTCTCTCTCTCTGAATCTGTCTATTTCTCTCTCTCTCTCTCTCTGAATCTGTTTATTTCCCTCTCTCTCTCTCTCTCTCTGAATCTGTCTATTTCCTCTCTCTCTCTCTCTCTGAATCTGTCTATTTCCTCTCTCTCTCTCTCTCTGAATCTGTCTATTTCCTCTCTCTCTCTGAATCTGTCTATTTCCCTCTCTCTCTCTGAATCTGTCTATTTCCCTCTCTCTCTCTGAATCTGTCTATTTCCCTCTCTCTCTCTGAATCTGTCTATTTCCCTCTCTCTCTCTGAATCTGTCTATTTCTCTCTCTCTCTCTCTCTGAATCTGTCTATTTCTCTCTCTCTCTCTCTGAATCTGTCTATTTCTCTCTCTCTCTCTCTGAATCTGTCTATTTTTCTCTCTCTCTCTCTCTCTGAATCTGTCTATTTTTCTCTCTCTCTCTCTGAATCTGTCTATTTTTCTCTCTCTCTCTCTCTGAATCTGTCTTTCTCTCTCTCTCTCTCTGAATCTTTCTCTCTCTCTCTCTGAATCTGTCTTTCTCTCTCTCTCTCTCTCTGAATCTGTCTATTTCTCTCTCTCTCTCTGAATCTGTCTATTTCTCTCTCTCTCTCTGAATCTGTATGTATTTCTCTCTCTCTCTCTGAATCTCTCTCTCTCTCTTTGAATCTCTCTCTCTCTCTCTCTCTGAATCTCTCTCTCTCTCTGAATCTGTCTCTCTCTCTCTCTGAATCTCTCTCTCTCTGAATCTGTCTCTCTCTCTCTGAATCTGTCTCTCTCTCTCTGAATCTCTGTCTCTCTCTCTTTCTCTGAATCTGTCTATTTCTCTCTCTCTCTGAATCTGTTTCTCTCTCTCTCTCTCTGAATCTGTCTATTTCTCTCTCTCTCTCTGAATCTGTCTATTTCTCTCTCTCTCTCTCTCTGAATCTGTCTATTTCTCTCTCTCTCTCTGAATCTGTCTATTTCTCTCTCTCTCTCTGAATCTGTCTATTTCTCTCTCTCTCTGAATCTGTCTATTTCTCTCTCTCTCTCTGAATCTGTCTATTTTCTCTCTCTCTCTCTGAATCTGTCTATTTCTCTCTCCCTCTCTCTGAATCTATTTCTCTCTCTCTCTCTCTGAATCTATTTCTCTTTCTCTCTCTCTCTGAATCTATTTCTCTCTCTCTCTCTGAATCTATTTCTCTCTCTCTCTCTGAATCTATTTCTCTCTCTCTCTCTGAATCTATTTCTCTCTCTCTCTCTGAATCTGTCTATTTCTCTCTCTCTCTCTCTCTGAATCTGTCTATTTCTCTCTCTCTCTCTCTCTCTGAATCTGTCTATATCTCTCTCTCTCTCTCTCTGAATCTGATTCTCTCTCTCTCTGTCTCTCTCTCTCTCTCTGAATCTGTCTATTTCTCTCTCTCTCTCTCTCTGAATCTATTTCTCTCTCTCTCTCTCTGAATCTGTCTATTTCTCTCTCTCTCTGAATCTGTCTATTTCTCTCTCTCTCTCTCTCTCTGAATCTGTCTATTTCTCTCTCTCTCTCTCTCTCTCTCTCTCTCTGAATCTGTCTATTTCTCTCTCTCTCTGTCTATTTCTCTCTCTCTCTCAATCTGTCTATCTCTGAATCTATGACAGAATTCACTTTACTAATTTTTTTGTTGTTGTTTACACAATTATTGCTGATTCCAATCGCCTGCCGTTTTGTTTTTTTTGTTTTTTTTATACCTACATTGCAGTATATTTTCCCTCTGTCGTTAAAATAATTACTGGTGAATTGCAATACTTACGCAGTGGGTGTCTGCTTTTCTATTCCGTTTCAACCATATTGAAGCATTCACATTTCTTATTTGTCGTTTAAACAATTACGGTTGAATTTAAATGTCTACACTCAGGTAATTGCTATTATAATCATTTTCTGGTATGTTACAGTATTTGATTTTCATACTGTAGATGTTTCTATAATTACAAGTGAATCTAGACGTATTTGTTCATATTTATTTTCGGCATTCATTTTTAATATGATTTGGAGATTTCCTTTCCTTCTCGTCTCATTTGCAATTGTGTAAATGTTGTCAATATTTACCCAAAATTCTAACGTTATATTTACGAAAAGCCATAGAATTATGTTCCTACAGGTAAATATGACAGTAGAGACATTCTAATTAATGACAGTATTTACTAGGACAAAAAGGGTGAAATTGTGCCGATTTGGAAAAAAAGCAGTGACCTTTATACTTGATATTTAGTTTTTCCTTATATTTATTTATTTTTAAGCAATTCACCCTCCACGCAAAGGGAGTGCACCTAGTACGTAAGGAGCTACAGGGAGTGTACGTAAAGGAAAAGACTAGATATACGGGCCGGGGAGGAAATGATAAAAAGAAAAACGAAAGATTATAAAAGATCAAGGATCAAGACAACAGAAGATATCGATTGACATTACATTTAAATTTTTGAAGTTTACTGTTATCGGGAAAGCAAATAAGAAGAAGGGAGCACTTCCACTGTCGGGAAGAGCGAGAGAAGAAGTTGTTGGAGTAGAAGAAGCTGTTACATTTAACTGTTTCAACGCTAAAAAGGTAAGTGTTTAATATGTCTCTCTATTAGTAAAAATTTTCGCATCAATACACCGATGCAATAAATTTATTTTAGAGATTAAGATGTTCCATATTGGCAATATTCATTTTAACATAAGTAAATTAATTAAGAAACCGGAACATATCAGTGCGAATAACTTTACTGAATTATGTTATATCTGTACTCCCAATATGGCCGTAAAAGCTTGATCATCTCATCTACGGTGGAGATGAAACTTGAGGCAAGATAAATATGATCGTACACAAGCATACTGAGAATATCATGAATTAAACGCGTGAGCAACGTCGAAATTTTATAGAAAATGAAAGCAAAAAAGACATTTAACATCAGCAAGCGATAGTTTAAATTTCGAAGGCGCATAATGAGGAAATTGGTAAATATGACACTGAACGGACATATTGGGGCGGAAATGACAAAAGAATTCGAATAACTTAACTAACGAGCTTTTTGGAATGGTTGGCAGAAAATAGAAAGATATGTTAAGAGGAAACTTCATAAAGACTAAAAAGGAATTTTTGATGAGCTATGATCGCCCGCGTTCTGAGGTGACACGTCACAGAAAAAATAAATGCATCTCTTTCGGCGATAAAAAATAAGAATGTAAATTGAGGTCACTTATCTTACGTGCCCGCCAGTCTCAGAGAGAAAAAAAATGAATTATCTCCTTATTGCTTTAATCGTATCTTCGAGAAAGACAAAGCTTAAGAATAAATTTGGATTAGAGCCCGAAGGCATATGTATCATTTGAAACGTCACTTCCCAAAACAACTTCAGCTGCGATGGTATCCAACCGTATAAATTCGTCTGTTCCTTTGGAGCTATTTGATCCGAAAAAGGGATCTTATCCTGTCCAGTCCTGCAACACTCTTCGATCGACCTTGAAAATAAGTCAACCCACCACAAAACTGCGTAAACCTTTTCTTTAGGACTCGAAATCTCTTACTGAACTTTGTGGCTGTTGATATAATTTCTACACTGTAACCTCTTTCTCCACAGACACGGTCACAATCGTCTCGTTACTATATCACTAGTTCCATGTCAAATGCTCACACTCGCTCCATTATTTAGGTTCCGACATTTCATATTATTACAGTCAAGACACCCGATCTAAGTTGGATTGAAAATAATTCTCTAAGTATTCCATTTAGATAGAAGAAAGTTAAATTTACACACCTTCTTTTTTTCCAAGTACTGCCACTTCCTGGAACAGTGTGGCACGAGGATACTTCTTCAAGCACTACAATCTTAACTTCAAGTTAAGGGTCAATAGACACTTAACATCTTTATCCTACTAATGTACACTTAATTCCTCTGATTACATTCTTCATTTAATATACCTCTAGATTCTGTAACTCTTGAGCATTGTTGTAGGTGAACCTTATTAATTTTTTTTAAAAATCGTCTCAGGAGACGAAACGTTACCAAAGTAACACTGGCGATAACAAAATTTACAAACATTACAAAATCTGGTTGCTAGTTCAGTCCCTAAGTCGGGTAGTGTGTGCTCGCACTCACTTGAAGTGAACAATAACTGAAGAGTACTAAATAAAATAAGTACACGATATCCCTAGATAGTGATTTTCCAAGGGTAGCTTAGATATGGTACAAGGCCGAAAGTATGGGTCACCCAGTGTGGATCGAACTCGCTACTCAGTCATAATTGTTTTAGTGAGCCAAGCTTGCTAACCATTACACAGCCTCGAGGAGCCCAACGATATCACGACATATGAGCAGTGAAATGAGAACAGTCTACAATACCGTAGTTTAAATAAAGGATTCAGTTCAGAATCCACTATAGGTTACCCAGATCGATATACACATGAGGAAGGACGGCGGAATTATGGCCGAAACGTCATGAAAACTGTAACAAAGATGAGTACAACAGTCCGAAAATAAATAGGACGATACGATAATCACCAGAAATATTTCAGTAAAATGTTTGCCATTGTTATATTCATGGTAGTAAATGGAGATGTCTCTACGTGGGACAAATGCTGATTGTGGATGCGGCTGTTATAGCAATTGTAAAGTTACCGAAACAGCCTATGGTGGGAGGGGGGCGATACTAGTAAGAATCTGGCAAATTTTACCGATGTTTAATCCGACAAACTGGGAATGATATTCTCTTATCAGTAACACGAGATTCGATTTCTAGTGAGGAATGGATCGATCTCTTCCTAAACACTGGCAGTGAGCTAACAGTGAATCGATCTTCCGCCTGTCTGCTCCAAATGCCAGGTATAGATTGTCGATAATCGATGGAAAGGCGGTGAGCGTAGGCACATGTATGTGTGTGGGGGTGGGACGGGTTCGGTCGGGAATTCTTGTTTGATGTCGTCTTGAAATGAGTTTTTTTTTTCTTCCTGTTCTTTTGAAGATGCTTTTTTTCTTCTATTTTTACTTACATTTTTTCTTTAATTTATTTTCTTTCTTTTTCTCTCTCTCACCCAGATGTATACATAAATGCTGGGGTGCTTAAAGCAATAGCCAAGTGAACATTCAATAAAGTCATATAATTCTTCAGCATATCATCACTTTTATCCACTTTCTTTGAGTTCATGAACTCGCTCATAAGTATTTATTACAATGACACACCTAAATTTTAGATATCAAACAAGGTGAACTTTTACAGTGGTGTTCACCCCATACAATGTCCAGGAGCCACGCAAGGTAGATGTTTAAGGAGTAAGAAGCACTGATTATGCAGATGTGTGTTAACCCTAGACTTGTAAGATTGTAGCGATCGGGGAATCATCCCCTTCGGAGTCGGTTCCACAAGGTATTGGTTCGTGGGAAGAAGCTGTTAGAATGAAGGTTAGATCTCACAAGGGGAATACGAAAGGAATGGCGGTGGTTTGCTACAATGTCCGTGATATTTTGGGTCTTAGCCGTGAAGATTAGGACTGGTGGAAATAAGGAATCTAGTTAATCTGGACAATGTGCATTGAAATAGTGGCAGAGCAGAGAGACGCTTGTGACGTCTCGTCTATGGAGGGTTGCAGAGTGGAAAATAATTCGCTGCCTAGAACGACGAGGAGACGCTTTTGGACTCTATCGAGAGTGGAAAGTAAAGATTATGTAGCTCCTGTCCGTATGACAGTATTAAACCCTTTTCAGCCTGATCTGGCTCTTGTAGAGGATAGCGGTAAATGTGAGTTACTTGCTGGAACCGTACATAGAACCGATCGTTTCCCCAGCATCTTTAGCGATACATCGTATGTACAATTTCCACTTGAGGTTGAGGATGGGTTTAAGTTCCAATTATGTCTCAAGGCATAGGGAGTTCCTGTGGGAATACCTGTTCATCACGACTGGTGAAAGTGTGTACACACTCACACACACACACACACACACACACACACATTATATATATATATATATATATATAGAGAGAGAGAGAGAGAGACACGAAAACGCTAAAATGCGATCTACATTGCTACCCGGGTTTCGACTGCAAGGATTCTTCAGGCAAGTAGAAGGATGAACAATCTAATATATTCCTTCAACTTGTATGACCACAGTAAAAGAGAATGAAAGGGGAATGAGGAAAAGGTACGGGAGGAGGGGAAAATTAATTTTATTCTTTACATTGATCTGGATTCATACATACCCAAAATATATTTACACAAATGCCTGCACTTTGACAAATCTCAGTTCTCCCATTCAGTATTAGGATATATAGTGATAGCCAACTTCTTCTCTTGACACAGTCAACAGCAGTTGCCACGGACTCCGCCTGGCTTCACCTTTCTTATTATATTTCACTTTACACAGCGATTTCTGCCATATATCTCTCTGAATCCACAAATACAATCGGCAGGTTCGGTGTCTCTTCTGTGGCTTTCCAGCCTAAAGGTGGTAGCTTGGTTATAAACCACTTTTTAAAAGGAGCATCGATACAACCAATATATATCTTTTACGCGCGGCTGTTTTCAGTCTCTTATTATAGTATATTATTTTACATTATATATATATAATATATATATAAATATAAATATATATAAATATAAATATATATATATATATATATATATATATATATATATATATATATATATATATATATATATATATATATATAAATATATATATATATATATATATATATATATATATATATATATATATATATATATATATATATATATATATATATATATATAAATATATATATATATATATATATATATATATATATATAATATATATATATATATATATATATAAAACAGACAATAAATCTCTATTATGTTTGATCATGAGGTGTTCTAAGCTTTGTATAGTTGCTTTTATCTCGCGAGAAAGTAAAAAACTGTCCAACATTTGGATGTTTTTTTTATTATGATGTTCCTTGTTCTAAGCTTTCGGGTCATATGTGCCATTTTCAGAGTGGTTATATGGATATCTAAACAAACATATGCATATTAAAGATATTATTTTGACTCATTGGTATTTTCTGTGTTAGTGAATCAGTTCTAAAGCGAATGTATCATACAATCATAGGTTGCAATTAAGAATACATTTGAGGAAGTACACGAACATAACGCATTTTTTGCACGGTAGCGCAGAGTGAAATATATATATATATATATATAGAGAGAGAGAGAGAGGGCGGAATTGAAAATGTATTTACGTCGAATGTTAAAAGAATTCAAACAAGAGTATAAAATTGAGCCATCTCGATAACTATGCAGTGTTTAGGGTCAAAGTGTCATCAGGTTCGCTCTCTGAGATATATATATATATATAAAATGCCACCAAGGCCTCTGATCAGGAGATTGGATGTTTAGAGTAGCGTGGAACCACCTTTTAACTGGTACTGTTCCCTAGTCCACACCGATTCGGGGTGATAGATCTTAAAGTGTGTTAGAGTATACGAGATCTTAAAGTGTGTTAGAGTATACGAGATCTTAAAGTGTGTTAGAGTATACGAGATCTTAAAGTGTGTTAGAGTATACGAGATCTTAAAGTGTGTTAGAGTATACGAGATCTTAAAGTGTGTTAGAGTATACGAGATCTTAAAGTGTGTTAGAGTATACGAGATCTTAATGTGTGTTAGAGTATACGAGATCTTAAAGTGTGTTAGAGAATCCATGAAAGGAAAACATTACGTCGAGATAACAAAAATGAACAGGAAGACAACAAAATAATTGTCTTGGAACTTAATTATTAAAGATCGACGTTTTCTGGAAAGCAATAAACCGAAAGAGTTCATTATTTACATTACTACTATGAAAGTATAAAAATCCCAGCTATACATTTTTTACATATAAAAAACAGTACATATTTATAGTAAAATTACCAAAAATACACACATAGAAACAAATTGTAGCGGCTTAATTAAAATCCGTTTAAAATATCAACCAAGTTAATATAACGTTTATGACATTAAGCCATATAATATCCTGCAATTTCTTAAACTAAACTGTATTTTAAAATATAACTTCAACAAAACAACAACATAAACCACATCCCCGTCGTCATATCCGCACAAACATGTAAATGCAGAACGTACAATCAATTTATCTACAGGGTGTCCCAAAATAATGTATAGTCTTTGAATTGTTATAACGTATTCAATTTATGTATTTTGACTTGTAAATAAGATTAATACAATAGAAAGAATACATATTTAAAGAGTTTGAGAGTAAAATATACAAAAAAAAACATAGAAAATTAACTTCGAGCAATGGCAGAATGTTCATATAATGATAAGTTCACATCAAGTGCTCAAACTGGTTGCCGTTCTCTTCAATACACTTTTCATATCTTGAACAAATAGACCTACAAACGTCCAGTATAATTTCCTCTGGTATTTGAGGACATTCTTCTTCAATTGCTACTCTCATGTCAGCAATTGTTTCAGGTTTCCTGCTGTAAAATTAGTCTTTTCGAAACCCCTACAAAAAGAAATCCAAGGGGGTCAAATCTGGTGATCTAGGTGGGTGTTCAACTGTCCCTCTTCTTCCAATCCATCTGTTTTGCATATTTTCATCCATATAAGTTCTCACATCACGATAATGTATTATTAACTATTAATATTTAATGAGTGGATACATTATTTTGAGACACCCTGTATATGCGGTCGCTTAATAGATAGTGGCTTAGGCTGAGGAATCTGAGAGCCGAATTCGAATTACAACTGAGTTCATTGCAGTCACTTATGCCTAAATAGACATGGGGAAAGCTAAGTATCACTCTCTGTGGGTTAAATAGTAGAGCAAATTTGGCTATTTAGCCTTGTTTGTTAAACAGTCTACGAGGAGGAAATTACTATGGAAGTATAATGTCCATCCTGTAAAAATGCCTGCGACTTGCTATGGATACCACAGCAGCAATGAGAACTGTGGCTCCATAATCTTAAAGAATTCTAAGTGTCCTTTGTGCATCCGTATCCAAGAAAAATGTCATCGACATTCCAATTATGAACAGCACTGACAAACACCTGGATAAATATTCTAACACAGAGATTCCTCACCTCACAGAATCGTCAAATAGTTAACATCATATGAGCTGTTACTAAGCAGCTGTTGGTATTTACTAGCCTCCCACGAAGGAAAAATGTGAATCAAGGTTGCATTTATGTTTGGTTACCATTGGCGTATATATCGGTTAAACATCAAAACTGCGCAATCGCCAATATTACAGTCACATTGGCGCTGTGATCCACGGATCATCTTTAGGGAAACGAGAATGATGCTGTCACATGGCTAGATCCACAAAAGGCTATTCTGTAATATCTGTAAGAGCAAGGGACAGAAATTTCATCGTCGACAGGAATGTGGTGAAGGCATGGAATGTAGCGGTTTTCTTTCATTTTGGGCTCTCTCATTTTTTATATAGGGCGTCCCATAATAGTGTGACACTTTTTAAATGCAAGGAGATTTGATAATATAAATGGAATAGAGTACCAAAAATATTTATTACAAAACTGTTATACAAGAGTACATCTTATCTAAACTTTGAATATTACCTTAACGAAATGGTCAGGCCCATGAAGAGAACATACACGATCTTTCGTATCAAACACGTGCATTATGAGGGCCTATTATCAACAAAAGAAATATCAGATACCTGTAGGAAATAGCAAATTCTTAGATACCTATCTTGTATATCAATTATGTAATAAATATATTTGATATTGTTATTTTCATAATCCAAGATACTTGCTGTTTTCCATCACTATGGGATACCCTATAAAATAGATATACACTTGTACGCAGAAATATTCGCCTCTCAAATTTTCTCAATTTTAATTTTTATTATATTTATTTAAAAATAAGTTTAATATATCAATTGATAATAATGGCTGACAGCTCGTTTTCAAGTGTTCCTGTCTGCGAGGGCGGCAAGCCATTTCTGTTAAAGAGGCCTGCTAAATGTATGTTTATACTGCAACTGTTGTGAAAGGGCCATAGTGACAGCTCCTAGGAGAGAGAGAGCGTTATCTGACGTGATCAACAGTTTAAACAATGTCAGTAAGCTCACGACCACTTGTAACTTCACAATCATCGACGGACAGTTCCGTTTAACCAACTTCATTCACTGTGGTTTGGTTTTCAGGCACTACTCGAAGTGATGCAGCTTGGTATCGCCTCCTCAGGCTGAGAACTTTAATCAGTCACTTTATGTTGAGACTGGAATTCTAGTCACATGTTTCGCTTTGCTGGGTCAGTCGAATTACTGGATTGGATTACTGCAATATGAAATATGGTTTTGCTACAGAATACACGATTTTAAAAAAAGGCACATTCGAATAGTGAAGAGTGGTGTTGGAGAAATCAGAGGGTTGCTTCAGTGCGACAGGTACCAAGAAATGCACCATAACAGGAGAAACGGAATTTCTTTCGAAATAAATATTTTCTCTTCCATTGGGATTTGATAGGAAATCTCTTTCAACAAAAAAACAAAAATACCGCTTACATACATCGAAAGCCATTTCGGATCGATTTTATAAATATACTTATGGTAGCGATATGAACTTTTCAATCGTTTGACCTAAATACAATCGAACGTTTCTGCCATCAATCAAAAATTGCTGTTCATCAACGGACGCCATTCGAATCTAAAAAATTTGGACTGATTCTTTATGGGACGATGTTTCAAATTACTAGTCCAGATACGCAGAAACGGTATCGAAGTTTACAGAAAATGTATTGGGTTGGTGGATAATTATCAGGCTTTGTTTAAACAGTATTTATTATAAAAAAAAGAAATTTTGAAATAATTATTCCGGAGCGTATTATTATCAACACGCATTATTATAACCTGAAAACAAACATTTTTATTTAAAAATAAAGTAATCAAAACAGCAATTTCTATGAACAAATAACTCGCCTAAAAACGCCTGATAATGATGCACCATCCCAATATGTTAATTGGTGACAAATGGTAATGGTGAAATAGCGGTTTCAATGCAGGAAATATTCGAGATCCTTTGATCAAGCGTTTATATCAGTTGAAATCTATAAAATGTTTATAAGAGTTGTTTCAGGAAAGTATATTTCTCAAATTCACTAACAGTTATGTTTTCATCATTTCACCCCTAAACAAGGCATAAATGCCAGTAAGACGCAAGTGGCGACTGGGAATGAGAAAACTTTAGAATAAACCCAATCAAAAACAAGGGATAAACATTAAAAGACCGGAGAGGAGAGTGGGCCGATCGATGTGCGTTGTCAGTTTTGTAGTTTCCTTCTAGATTTATTGTTACTTGTGTGGAAAGTCAATATCTTGAGGGTCATTATTTCCCATTCGGGTTGCATGGGTTATTTATTTTAATTTTTTGGATGTCTTCAAAGGAAGGACATTATTTTTTAAATTATTTGCTAAAGCTATGTCATTTTTGTAGCTACAGAAGATAAATATTTTCATGCTAATTGTTCTAACGAGATTTCTTCTTTTGCAACACGTTTTTTTCGAATGTAAGTAAACAGGATTAGCAAGTAGGTCTCATCATTTTGGTTGAAATTTGTAGATAGATCTGAAAGTTTTATGCTAAAATTTCTTCTCTCACTTCTCGCTTGTGAAATTCTTTCTTTCCGGTTTCTTGCTTTCGAGTCAATGATATTGGTCCTGACCTGGCATCTCGGCTTCAGTTTATTTCCCGTCGCACTAAGGTAGGTTTCATGTGCCTTTCCTATCAATATGTTCATGGCAATTGTTCTGATGAAATTTCTTTTAATGTACCTTAACTTTATCAATTTAATCGCGTTACAAGATTGACAGAAAGGCATCATTATTTTACAGTTGAAATGGCTAGATGTAACCGAAAGTTCTATGTTATGATACTTCTGTCAGACGTTTCGCTTGTAGAACTCTTTCGGTGTCTGTCTATATTTCTGAGATGAGGTATTATGTACATTTACATTATGCGGACAATTGTTCTCATCTTTGTCGCCATATTTATCACAACGAAGCAATGATAACAACACAGTTGCAATATGAGCTCTGGTAAAAACATGGAATGATAACAGCAAAATTGCAATATGAGCACTGGTAAAAATGGTTGCTGAAGACATTAGGTTTATAATACCCAGAAATTCATACCCTCAAGGACACATGGCAAAGTGGATAAAGGCGTTGGTTAGATCCAGTGACAGGACCGAAAGAGTGTGAGTTCAATACCCGGTTAAGGCAGTGGAGAACTTTCAGAGGGAAATTAACAGGAGATAACTGATAACTGACATCCATCAAACATGGCACGTGGAACTAGAACAGCCTACCCCGGTGTGCGAAATAAAGGGTTCGGTTCGACATTCCAACCACCTGAAGAAGGCCGGAGTGTACAACGGCCGAAGCGTTGTGATAAATATGAGGACAATAGTCCGTATAATGAACTCTTTCGGTTTATTGCTTTCCAGAAAACGTCGATCTTTAATAATTGTTCCAAGACAATTATTTTGTTGTCTTCCTGTTCATTTTTGTTATCTCAACGTAATGTTTTCCTTTCACGGATTCTCTAACACACTTTAAGATCTCGTATACTCTAACACACTTTAAGATCTCGTATTCTCTACCACTCTTGAAGATCTCGTATTCTCTAATACACGAAAAGGTTATATTGAATCAATTGCTAGATCTGTTTTTAGGAAATTTGTTTCAGTGTCGTGTTAGACGAATTATTTCACATTTCTAAGTCTACAATTCGTCCATGCATTGAATATTGCTGCCATATCTGGAGTGGTGCTTCTTCTATGTATTTCGCCACATTCCGCCCGCCGTAACATAGCTTCCCCGTGCCTTTGCTATAAGCAATTACATAGTAATTGATCTGATGGTCTTTCATCTTTAGCACCTAAGATCATAAGGATTTAAGCGCAGTACTAGATTGACAGCTACGTTTCATCATTTCATTGTTGAAATGGCCATATATAACCATTCTATGCTGATAGTATCTTCGCTCACATTTCTCGTTTGTGGAACTCTCCCCCACCACCCACTTGCTTTCTAGTCGGCTTTGATCTTGAAAAATTTAAATGCAATGTCAATCGTTATATTCTGCTTTAATTCCTGTTCATTTATTATCTCTCCTTAATGTTTCGTTTTCTCGTATTCTCTCACACACTTGGTAATCCTTTGTATCTTAGTGGCTTTATTGCCTTGCTTGGGGTGAAATGTTTAAACAAAAGAACCTTCTCCATTTTATGTCTGATCACTGACTTCTTTCTCAGGTTCTTCTTAGTCTTATTATCAGTCTGAAATTTCGTTCTTTTTAACGTTTTAGAAAAACAGAATGAGCATACAGGCGTGGGTACACTGTCGGACATCAGATACGAGATTCCTTTGCCTGAGACGTGGAAAATATGCAGTCCGGATATCCAAAATAGATATTTAATTTCAGGACATTTTGTTGAAGCATTGATCCGATAGTCACACTGATTTCTTTGGATAGGTTTTCACACTATTTAATGCGGTTCTGTGTGTTGGAGGCCTTCCAGAATGTGGATTGCTTTCCAAAGGTTTTCGACCATGTTTGAAGCATCGCTGCCAATATATAAATAGGTGACTTTGGCCCACTGAATCACTCGAGTAGTTTCCGCGGGCTAATGTGGTAGTTTTAACCCAAACGTGTATACAAAGATCACAAAGTTCACATTGGCACGTCACTATGCATATAGAATTTCATCGTGGGAGAACGTATATTTACGCATGGGCAGTGAACTAATATTTTGTCAATGAAGACAGAGAAACGTATTTTTGAGATAACTGAAATGGATGGTGACACTGTGTGTGTGTGTCTGTGTTTGCGTTTGCAGGTATGATCTTTTAGGATTTGTGAGTAATACCAAGAAGTTACAGAAATTTAATTAACTAGATAACGTAGAGTACAACCGAATATTTACACAGAAAACCAATGGCGTATAGAAATAGCAAGTGAAGCATTTCAAAAATTAAGTAAGGTATGAAGAGATACGAAAATATTAGAAACCACGAAAATAGTTCTAACCGTCTATACAATATCTAATCTCCTGTATTGTAATGAATGTCGAACAGTCTGGTTACATATCAAGAAATTAGAACCAGTAGATATGAGATTCTATGCCGAGATGTTGGGGAAAAAATCTTACCAAAAAAAAAAAGTTTTAAAGAAAATAAGAACCAAAATTAAATCAGTAAAATCAAAGACAAATAATGTATGGAGATTTATAAACAGTGTGCAATTTTAAGGTTTTGGAATAGAAAACGAGAACAGTGATATGTTAAAAGATCAAAAGTTATTAATGTAAAAAAAAAAAAAAAAAAAAAAGATTTTTGGATCGCCATGTTTACGCATGTCCTGAAAGACATGGCATATCAAAGAGACATTATAATTAAATATCTCATTAAAAACGCCTGTTGTCCTGACACATTAAGCGGTATAAATATATAAAATCCACTTTATCTCGGGTATATATTTGCATAGACGGGGTAGGTGTAATTACATAAATCTTCGTGTACGCATTCAAGCCTCAGCCTTATATTTTCCATTTCTGTTATATGTTCCCTGGAGAAATATTGTTTGCAAATGGAATTCAGATCTTTGAAAAAAAAATCTGGTTTGATGCAATTTAATTATATTAACTCCGGTTCCCAATTCCATTTCTACAACATCAGTAACATCGCTTCATGTCGTTGTTTTCCACTATTTCTTTGTGTATCTACATGTCCAAATTTTTCGTTCTCTCTCTCTCTCCTTTCATTTCCCATTTAGTCATTTCCTTTCCATCTTGCTTTTTCGGCTTAAATATAGAGATGTATAGAGATTTGATAGAGAAATAGTCGATATATATATATAGAGAGAGAGAGAGAGAGAGAAATAGAGAGCGATATAGAAATATAGATAGATAGTTACATGTAGACAGATGGATACGCATATAGATACTTATATGTAGATATACACATATCGATAGATAAATATAGATATACACACGGATGTAGGTAGATATACACATAGATGGATGTAGACAAATATACACATGGATGGATGCAGATAGACATACACATAGATGGATGCAGATAGACAAATATACACATAGATGGATGTAGACATATGCACATAGATGGATGCAGATAAATATGCACATAGATGCAGATAGACAAATATACACATGGATGGATGCAGATAGACATACACATAGATGGATGCAGATAGACAAATATATACATAGAAGGATGCAGACAGATATGCACATAGATGGATGCAGATAGACAAATATACACATAGATGGATGCAGATAGACAAATATACACGTAGATGGATGCAGATAGACAAATATACACATAGATGTAGACAGATATGCACATAGATGGATGCGGATAAACAAATATACACATAGATGGATGTAGACGGATATGCACATAGATGGGTGCAGATATACAAATATACACATAGATGGATGTAGACAGATATGCACATAGATGGATGCGGATAAACAAATATACACATAGATGGATGTAGACAGATATGCACATAGATGGATGCAGATAGACATACACATAGATGGGTGCAGATATACAAATATACACATAGATGGATGCAGATAGACATACACATAGATGGATGTAGACAGATATGCACATAGATGGATGCAGATAGACAAATATACACTTGAATGGATGCAGATATACACATAGATTGATGTAGACAGATATGCACATAGATGGATGCGGATAAACAAATATACACATAGATGGATGTAGACAGATATGCACATAGATGGGTGCAGATATACAAATATGCACATAGATGGATAGGTAGATATTCATATGTGCATAGGAATACTAGTTCATACAAACTACAGGTTTTTTTTATATGTTCATATACATGATAAAACCCCTGAGTAAGTCATTACATCAATACTTAAATATTTGAAGACTGTGAGAATTGAATCAACAATGCATCGTGACTGTCGGTTGACAATGGTCTGAAGATCTCTTTAATGTCCAAATTTAATAAACACTATACTTCGAATATTCACCAATTTTCTTAAACGTTGCATATTTTCAACAATATATTCATAATTAAATATTTTCTAATCTCATCATTTTTATTAATATCGTAGTATTATATTTGCGTTAGTGGGCTTGATGGCAACTTTTATTTACTTATTAATGTTTATTTATATCATTCGACAATGTTTCTCATCTTTACAGTAGACTTATAATTACTTGTAAATTTCATATAGAAATAATTATATCTTCATGTGAACTGTTGAATCTCACGTGCGTAAAGCAGTTGCAGGCGTGAAAATAATAAAAGGCTACACGGATGATCATTTAACGACACATTATATTTAAAATATTAATACATGACAAATGTTGATGGCCGATGCATTGAAACAATCTCAAAGACGCATAGCTGAAGAATTGCGTCTTTAAAAATGTTCAATGTTAGGAACATTGCCAGCACCTTAGGATAAATTTAAATGCAAATGGAGTTTCATCAGTTTTATTTTGGAAGCGTTATCATATATTTTCCTATCAAGAAAACCTAAAATGTTATTGTCAGTAATAGGAAGAGTCTTAGATTTGAGCTACTACCTTGCAAGTAAAGAAACGTAAATATTTTTTCTTTTTTTTCTTATCCTTTTTTTCTTCTATCAGCACTGTGTTATTTGCATATCCTTTTTTTTCTTTTTTCTCCATTTTTTTCTCCATGTGCTTTTCTTCACGTTCTTTTTCTCGTTCTTTTTTCTCGTTTTTTTTTCTCGTTCTTTTTTTTCTCGTTCTTTTTTTTCTCGTTCTTTTTTTTCTCGTTCTTTTTTTTCTCGTTCTTTTTTTTCGTCGTTCTTCTCGTATTTTTTCTCGTTCTTCTTCTCCTTCTTCTTCTTTTTTCTCCTTCTTCTTCTTTTTTCTCCTTCTTCTTCTTTTTTCTCCTTCTTCTTCTTTTTTCTCCTTCTTCTTCTTTTTTCTTTTTTCTTTTTTCTTTTTCT
>CAHIKZ030000341.1:162500-165000 GCA_903632075.3 Acanthosepion pharaonis
TGTGGAGTATATCATCGCTAAGCATATAAGAAACGAAAAGATCTGATAAATAGAAATTACATAGTAACCTATACTAAGAAACAGAACAAGGCAGTTGAAATCTCTTGACGCAACAGTAGAAAAGAGGGTCCTTGGGACATAACGAAAGAAAAAGCCGAGGAAAGGAGTATGTCACCGATTTGACAAAACTCTATAAAAGTCTAAAGAAAGATCAGGTAGGAACATCTATGAAACTATTTATTTACACTATTTCCATTGTTTGGACTATTGTCCTCATCTTTACTGCCAGATTCCTAATGATATACGCACCGGCCTTTTTGAGGTGATATATGCTGGGATTTCAAACTAAACTCTTAATTTAGTCTATGGGGGAAGTGTGTTCTAGTTCCACGTGCTACGCCTTTGTATATCTCAGTTTTAGTTTAGATAACTCTCTATGATTTTATTCTCTCCGCCAAGATCAGGAATTGAGATCACAACTCTTTTGATCAGACAGCCAATGCTTTTAACCACTGAGCCATCTCTCCCAAACATTATTCCAACAGACATCACCTGAAGGCCAGAGCGTACAACGCTCGAGATGTCGTGAATGTGACAGTAAATATGAGGACAACAGTTCGAAAAATATAGATAGTGTAAAAAGGGTAAAAAGTTGTGGGGGAACTATGATATTCTACGTCCTGAAAAAACCTGACCCATAAAGAAACCATGAAATTATTGTTGGTAATAAAATCGAAAAATAATAAATGTTGATGTAGACCTATTTGCGTGTATCTGTTAAGAATTTATTACGTGCTCGATTTCTCGCTTTGGAGGAATGTTATTTTGAAATTGTTGTAATTTGAATGTAAGAACGGAATATTTTCTTTACCTGAAAGCACTTTTGCATACTTCATTCGAAATCAATCGAATTAATTCTTTAGGTAAAGTGGATATTATTCCTATGATAAATTTCTATAAAATATCCGCTGATGTATTATGCAACCCGATCGATCGATCATGTTTACCAAAGATAAGCAAAATACCTCAGTAATAAACAACGAAGTCGTAATTGAACTGATAGCGAAACGATTTTCTAGCTGAGATGTCTAGCCGTAGCATAACTCTAAGTTATTATATAGAATAAGCTGAGTTTATTTTTTCATAGCCAACAATGCACCAATATTCAATGAGGTCTGAAATCACTTTACTTGTGTCTGCTTGAAAAGCTCACTAATCCTCGGCCAAATAGTATTCGTATTATTTTATAATGATTCTTTGATTGCTTCCTTCATCTTATTTTTTTATTTTTGTTTCATGTAGCTTTATTTAAAATATAGTTTTTATTATATAATACAATTTTAATATTTTCAGCTTGATTGATTTTATCATGTCATCTTATCGTAGACACAAAGAGTTCAATACCAGGCTACAGCAGTGGTGAATCAAAAAACTTGGAGAGTTGAGTTAAAGGGACATAACTGAGACATCCGGAAGAAGCATAGAAATAGAACAATCTGACCCGGTGGACGAAATAATGGTTTCGGTTCGAAATTCCAATCAGCTGAAGAAGGCCAAAACGTTATGAATACGGCAACGAAGATGAGGATAAAAATCCGAAAAATGTAAATAATAAAACACTGTACAATCAAAACGATAACCCAAAAGAACCCCATGTCGTCGGAGTAGAACTTAAGCAACACTCAATTTTCCTTATCTTATAATATTCTGAAAAGCAAGAATACATCAAGATGTATATTAAAAGAACTTCATTTTTGTAATCGTGAAAAATGTATATATAAATCAGTAAGTCGTCTTTAAATTTAAATCACACTAAAAAAAATAAGGAACACTCCGTATTATTTCGACATGTGAGGCTATAGAAACTCAGTTCTTAGAACCGAACAACCAGGTCGATCCACGCACACGATTTGTTTTTAGTGGTGCAGGCTTGTATAGAACAAACTACACTTGAAAGAGTTGAATATGAAGAACTGGGGAACAGCACAGCACAAGGACCCCAAACGTTACTCGTTCTCCTAGATGGCTTGTCATTTAAGGCTATAGCACCCATTCGGCCCTTTGTAAGACAATAAACTACTTCTGGCACCAAGGCATCCGATCAGAAGATTGGAGACGCAGAACCACCACTTAACACCTTTGTTGCCAGGTCCATCCTGGACACAGGTGATAGCAACTTTTAGGGTCCCAGCTATGGGCAAATAGTAAATACCCAAGCAAAACTCTGTGACTGACAATATATATGGCCCCGAAAAATTAATTTTGGTCGAGCACTCTGGAGAGAAAGCGCGAATTTGTAATCAGTGACTACTATTGCTGATAGTGCGAAGCTCTTCTATAAATTGAGCCCTCTCGGTCACTGGCGTGTTTATTCAAAGAATAAATACACCAAAAGTTCACATTTCTTTCTACCGGGCGTCAATAGATTAAAGGTAAAATCTCCGACCGATGCCAAATCAGTCTGGTTTCGATAACGGTTTGAGGCAGTCGGATGTCTAGC
>CAHIKZ030000341.1:170000-250000 GCA_903632075.3 Acanthosepion pharaonis
CTTTGTATTTCTTTCGTTTTGGGTCAAATCTTGTTTTCTCCGTACGTTTCCTATTTCTAGTAATCATACTTGTACGTTCAAAAAATTATTGTGATATTGGAACTTCAAATATACCATATAATACTCGCATAGGTCCTTCCTTTCTTGCGGGCCTTTCTTCAGTAAACTCTTTCTTTCCAATCCCTTTTGTATTCCAATTTTATTGCTTTTACCAGATATATCATTTTTCTAATTCGTGACTTTATTATGCCGTCTAGCCATATGCCTTTTTCCCTCTTAAATACTTTGACAGGCCGGTTTTTTAGATGACAGCTAGTCTACCGCAGAAAGAAATGGCAACTTACCGCGGGAAAAAAATCTGCCTCGTCAATCATGTTTTGAAAGATACATGATCGCCTAAGCGTGTATCCAGCATGACACATGATTGGCTTAACTTGTCGAATACCTACTTAATTTTTCTTGCGCAGTGTATTTCTGCCGGTGACATGCCTGTCAGTGTATTGGAAATCGGTTTTATCAGGTATACTCAAGAATTTTTGTGCTTCTCAGCTCACTTTCATTATTCCTTTTTTTTCAAAGCTCTCTTTAAAATACCCAAAAAGCGTTTAACGTGCCTGTTTGCTATTGGGTTGATATGGTGGGGAAGTAATATGTTCAATCGAGAACATTTTACATAATTGTTTAAATTCGTAAGAAAATGACTTGTGTACCGTTATTCGAGACTATGGTATCCGAAATGCCGTATCTTGCAAACAGTTCGTGCAAAGAAAAAACAAAGAATTCACTGTAGCCGTGGAAGTTAGTTTTTGTACTGACAATTTAGACGATACCCCTAGTAAAGAAATACACAAAGATAATGGGATATGTTTATTTCACCTACGAAATCTATCTGCAGTCTTGAGCGCGGAGTATTTGTCTTTGCCTAAGGTTGTGATTTCGTGGTAGGTTAGTTTGCTGCCAGATTACATCTTCTGCAGAATATTACTAATTTCTTTTCAATGTCTTACTACCTTTTGGTACAATATTCATAAGATTGCATCCTTGAAATTCCTGGATATCCACTATGAAATTCATGTAATATCCACTTTTGTAATATGATAGGATTGCTTACATTTTGTGTAAACATCAGTACTCTGTCACATCGCGAGTAAGCGTTCCTTTCTAAAAATCGTCTGTCTTACATTCTTTTATTTGTTTTTTTTTTTTTTTTCGAAATAAACATAACTTTTTCTGTTATTACTTTTATTTCTTCCAGGGTAACTGTTACTTCGCGTACTACAATACATAATATATTTAATTTCTATTTCACTTGTTAATAATGCAATAAGTTTTCGCAAACGTTTCAGTATATATTGGTATCAATCTTGACCAACCATCAGCATGTCTTAATTTTTTGGACGGTTTGTATTGAATCGTGAAATCGTAATTTAATAAGATGGTACACCAGCATAATAATCTATTCACTCTGAGTAGGAGGTCCATTTGTCTTATCCAATTCAATTTGTAATACAGGCCGGTGTTTCGTCTGTAAACAAAACCTCCATCACTGTATAAATCTGTAAAATAAAAATTTTCACTGCAAAATTGTTGATAATGCTCCTTTTTTCGATCTGGTTGTCGTTTTTTTTTTTTCTGTCGGCAGTAGCGAACGTGAAGCATGTGCGACGGCTTTCATTTCAACATTGTCCTATTGATGTAGAAGTACCTCTCCTATACCATAGTCACTAACATCTAAAGCCAATACGATTTCTGCTTTTGGGTCGTAGTGCGCTAATAAGTCTGACATTAGTATTTTCGTGATTATTTCAAATGCCTTCTCATACTTCTCAGTCCAATTCTACATTACGTCTGTTGTAAATTGTTCAGTGCAGTTATCAAATTATGCATGTTAGGGATATAGATTTGTTAATATTTGCTAGTCTCAGAAATTCTCGTAACTTATTAACGTTTGTTTCAGGGGATATAATCTTAATTGCAGTTGTCCTCGACGGATATATTTGGCGTACTTTTTTTTTTTTTTTTCAGTGATTCGTCCTAGGTACTTTAGTCAAAAACAATTCGCACTAATCCTCAATGATTTTAAACCCGTATTTTTTTAAAAAAACTCTTTTCACATACCCGATATGTTGTTTCTTAGATACACTTTTAATTAATATATCATCCAGATTAGCAACTACGAAGTTACACTCTGCAAACATAGTATCCATAGCTTGTAGAAATATACCTGAAGTCACTTTTATCTCAAAGGGAATTCAGTTGAACGTGTACAATCCCTTCTGCGTATTTATAATTATTAACTCTGAATATACTTTAACATGTATTTGCAAATTAGCTCCAGAAAGATCCAGCTTAGAAAAAAGATTTTTCGGAGTTTTAATTTGCAAAATTTCCCCTGGACGTGGTAATGGGATTCCCTTGGAATTTGGAATACCGACCCAATTCATCCGACAGAGATTCCGAAAAACATTCTTCACTTCTTTTAAATTTTCAGGTTTTTTTTTTTTTTTTGTTAAACCGGTAGCTTGTCCACTTACGATTTTGGAATAAATATGTATAGGTAAATCCCACTACTCAAATAATTTCATCCAGTCATTTTTAAGACAAAGCCTTAACTTTTACAAACTTGTTACGAAATGTAACGTTACAAGTCATTTCACCAATTAAAAAAGTTCTTTTTTGTAAAGGTTTTTGTTTGCTTTCCTTGTGATTTCATTGATTGTGATATCACTACAAATGTCTAGTTGCATTTTTACATCCACATTATTAATTTTCACGTGCACAAATCTTTTGTTTTCTGCAATTTTTTCGTCGCAACACGGTGTACGAATTTTTTCTCTAAAAAATTTCCCTTGCTTTAGTTTTACAGTGTGACATTTTAAGTCCTTCTTTTCCACACTTGGAATACTTTGAATTCTTGAAGGTACAGACGTCTACGAAATATCGCCTTCCACACCTGAAACCTAGAATATTTTTTATTTTACCATATGTTTCTTGAGCTTATATATATATATATATATATATATATATATATATATAAATGCGCAACATTGATTTTCTTCCGTATCATGTGTAAGATATAGGATTCGCTGATATTCGCCCCATTTTTCTTGTATTAGTTTTTGAGTCTGTTCAAGTTTCGTTAGAATTCTAGCACCTTTTTCTGTGTCATTTTTCGTCGTTAAGCCTTGAAAGAAAATTAACCCTTTAAACATAACTGGGAGTCAGTTCATTTAATTTGAATCTTTCATACTCCTTGTTAACGAATTCAGCATATGTGACAAAATCTTCGTCTTTCTTCGTAAGATTCATACACTTCCAACGAGTATTGAATAATGAACTTTTCTCGATAAAAATTTCAGTCAGAGTATTTACTGTTGCTTCAAAGCAAAAATTTCTCCTGTTTTTAGTTTGCTTTTTTTTTTGTATTTTTTTCTTTTTTCGGTAGTACAAAATTACAGTATTTTTTATGTTCTACCCGTATTAAAATTCTCAACAGCCTTGTTTATTTTTCTCGTCTTCCCAGTCACTGCATTCTTCTCTGAAAATTTGGTCGTATCTTCTAAAATAAAGAGAAAGATTGCATAGTGAATTCAGCTATGGCATTTGCCACCAAGACTGAAGTGAAAACACGCATGGAATTTTCTTTTTTCTTTCGTATTATTTCAATTAAATTTCGTTGTTTTTAAAGTTCCAACAACTGCTAATAATTCTTCCATATTCAAAGAATAACTGAGTATTCCTTTCTTTCTTTTTTGTTTCCTTTTATTAACATGTCAAAGAAAAAAATTAAACCAAGTGGTTCTAATTTCTCGTCGTCTCTAGTATCATGTGCGCCGAAGCAAAAAGTATTTTTCCTGCTCTGAATGAGTTTCTATCCCTCATCACCACTGTTATAACTCAATCTTAGCGCTTATAATAATGTCTCGCTTAGGCTACTCGCAACATCAATTTTTATCCTCTTTCTGACTCCAACGAATTGGTATTTACCCGTCGCCATACTGCGGACTAGTTGTGGCACAAGGTCTATTTTCCACTCGGGCCAAGGTCAAAACTTACCTAGCCCCCGCCCTGCTTTTCTCAACCGAGTTTCCATCCGAAGACAGATCCCCGACTGAGTCACCCTCTGCCCGAAGACAGAGGTCTTGTCAGTAGCAAGCCAGACAGCGAACTGCCTGACACCAACTTGTCTTTTTCTCTAAGCAGAGTCTCTATCCGTAGACAGAACCCCGATTGAATCATCATCCGCCAGAAGACGGAGGTCTTGTCTTGTCGCGAGCCTGGGACTGACTGGTATTTACCTATCGCCTCACTGCGGACTAGATGCGACACAAAGTCAAGTTTACTGTGAGGAACCCGAGCGTTTCCACCGGGGCCACTGGTCAAAATTTACACAACCTGCACAAGAGTTGACTCTGGTACGGAACTGATCGGTTTTTTCGCAGCTGAGTCTCTATCCAAAGAGATGCCGGCTGAATCATCCTCCGCCCGAAGACAGAGGTCTTGTCACCCTCATCCCGAAGGTCTTGTCTTGTGAGCATGAGACAGACTCTGACGGGCTTCTACTGACGCACTGAGTTCTTTATTTAAGGTGGTTTGCACAGATCATTTGCATTACAGTCAGTTATGTGCCATGCATGATGCACGCTTAGGCGATCATGTATCTTTCGATACATGACTGACGAGGCAGATTTTTCCCGCAGTAGGTCGCCATTTCTTTTTTGATGGGTCAGTTGTCATCCAAGACTATATTTGCCGATAGTAGGTGTTTATTTATTCCATAAGATCCCCCAGCTATTGGTTAAATATTAAACATTGCATCACCAAAACATTCTCAAAATATTTTCTGGCTTTAAATTATCTGAAAAGGATTTATAAACTGTAGAAAACAAACCTATGAAACATTCAATAATTTCTTATCTGCCTCATCCTTCAAAGATGAAAAAAACCTTAATATTAGGCCATATTGCTTCTTACTACATCATCTCTTGGACAGTGATTTAGCCTCTGGAGGACATGCTTAACTGGTTATGGCCAATCAGCTGACTAACAAATCTGCGGTACTAAACGGACTATTAATCGTAGCCCATTTTAATTCGCCGAGACAAAGCTATATAGATGTTATCTGAAACCAATTAAAACCAGAAGTCATGCAAGCCATGTCTGGTGTAGAAGCAAGGAATTATTATTGTTATTGAACTGAGAAGAAAAAATTGGGCCGGCGACCAACTATCATCCTCATCAATATTGTTTGTTATCAGGCTTTGCATCTGCGTTGAGTTTATATTGAGAATGTTACGCTCTGTAGGCAATAAACATCATCTGATTTCCCAGGAAAATATTTGCATTTATTGCCACAGATAGTATTTATTGTTCACTTATTATTTAAAAGTATTATAATAAAAACAAACCATAGCCATTAACAGTGACATCAATAGCAATTTATGTTCGGATTTCAATTATTAGCCAAGAATAGTTTGTCTTTGATATCATTATTAGTATTTTTCTGACTTTTTTCATTCATTACAAAGAAAACGCCATCAATTCCAATTAGCACATTTTTTTCTAATTAGTTAATTACCGATTAGCAACAGAACAAATTCCAACCCGGAAATAAAACTGTAACTAACGCAGTAAATTCCTACAAATGTGATTTCATGAAATCTTTTAAGTTGAATGATTGTCCGTTTTAACTAAAACATTAAAGTTACTCGAGGGCGTACCATTAGCTGATAATAAAATCGTTACCATTCACGATTAGTTTTATCCTTGTCATTTGAGGAGCACTGGGTTGCTGGGTTCAAAGCGAGAAATTAAATTATTTTTTTTCTTTTTATCCACAATGACGTTGCCTTTTATCTTTTCACAATACACAAATATCAAGGCAATAAAGCCACCAATACGCATGTTATGAATGAAAAATAACGATGTTGTAAGAAGCGGTGAATACGTTTGAATTATAACTATAGTTATTTATTATCGTTAATGAAAAAAACCGGGAGATAATTATTGAAATATATCTAATTTTAACTTAATTTTAAAGGGAATTACTTGAAAAAGATTTAAATAACATTTTCACATAAATAATAAATTAGAAATTATTTAAGTAAAGTCTGTTGTTGAATTAATGTTTATTATTTATAAAAACTTTAATAGAATTTCCGGTACAACTTAATGTTCTTTCTACTGAACGAGTATACAGTCGATAACAAATATACTGCAAATCCTCAAACTAAAATCAAACGTATTCTACATCAAAAATGAGACATAATCAAAATTTAGATACAATCTAGGTTTCTGTTTTTATATATAAACTTTGTCTGCGAGAGAAATGCTGATGATTAATCTGGTGTGTCTCTAAATATAGCAGTCTTGTAAGTATATCGTTGCTATTAGCCGGCACCGTACCGCTTACTAATGTTGTTTCATCAGTCAGTGTCTCTATATGACTGCCTTCCTGGGCGTGTATATCAAGTTATCTGACCTCAGGTTTTATCGATTCGACCAAGAGCGGATTTCTTCAAGCCGTTCTTTTCTGGATACAGATAATAGAGGTTGGACGTCAGGGCATCGGTTGGCCACTTTCTCCAATAAATAATGTCGCACCGGGCATAAACTCGCAATTGCTTCTAAAGCGGAAAATCTGCCTCCGAGAGGATATGGTAGTTTGATTCATTATCAGCAAAAGCAATTTTGCGAATGCTCTTTTCTCCAACAGTCAACCGTTCCTTACAACGAAAATGTGGGATAAAAGAATACTTGAAGGAAAAGACTGATAAACATCGGGATACGATAGTTATAAAGAGTGTCTATTTGTCACTCCATAGTTCGAGTAAATCATCTGTGGATCAATAGAATAAAAAATGGCTCAGTTTAAAATGGTATACGTATACTTGCAAGACTAAATTAATTTCTGATTTGTTTTCAATTATATTGTCGCTCTAATATTATTCGAAAATTTATGAAAACTATAATATTTTATGTTGGGGATTGTTAAGATTAATTGAAATCAACAAATTTATATGAATGCATATAGAAAGTTATTACGAATATAATACTTGATTTTGTATTTCGAATATTTATCTACGCCGGGATTTCTAAAGTAGACAGTATGGTGACAGCGAAAATATCTGGAGGATGATAAATGTGCTCTTAGGAAAAATTGGTGCCAGAAGGAAGAACGGTAACATCAGATCTAACGTCATTTTTTAATTTTTTTAAAAACTTAATGGTTCCTATCTCACGTTATTTAATGCCATTGTTTTAAATCTTGATAAAAAAAAATGGCACGCCGTATATTTTACAAAGAATGAAATTCACGTAAATGTCATACACAGACACATGATTTTATTTTGGAATTCGAAGATAAGAAGTAAAACATTGGTTCGTCTCTTGTTCAGGTTTTTGTGGACAAGACTGGCTAGACGCCATTAAGATGAGCTAGCTGTCATCTGTAGGGTGAGGGATATTGCTCTAAATGTGTGTTACGATATAGCCACGGTTGTACTTCTGGCGATATCTTATTAATTAGCGTTGGAGAACAGCCAAAATCCATATACTATATAACAATTCCCTCCTGTCTCGGTAGTAAGGTAAGGTTCGATAAGTTCAAAATGGTAGCTGATGTACAAAACGAACTTCACTCTGTTCTTAACTAGAGCAAAGGATGACTTGTTAATTTTAACCCCTCCAAAATTAAACCGATCTCAATTAATCATGTGAGACCTCTCTCTGCTTTTTATCATTATGGCTGATGTTAATCACCAAGAAAATGACTCGTTGCGCATTCTCGGGATAACGTTCTCGTCTGACATGAAGTAGAAAGACTAGTGAATCCATTCTAGCTCAGATTCTAAGAAAGTTGTTTCATTGTGTCGTGCGAGACACTTTGTCGCTCCAGAATCTGTTGCATATCTATAAGTCTACCATTCGTCCATGTTAAGAATATTGCTTCTATGATCCGGTGCTTCTGCTATATATCTAGAGCGTCTAGATAAAATCCAAAAAATCAGCAATATTATTCATCCTGATCTGGCGTTTCGGCTTCAGTCACTTTTCTAGCGCCGTTGTAATTGTTCGGATGAGATTTTCGCTATGGTACCAAGATTTTTGTATTTAAGAGCAGTGGTATATTGGCGTCGAGATCACACCAATTTGAATTGAGTTGGTTAGATGTAACTGTAAACAGTTTCCATGCTAACAGTTTTTTTTTTTATCTCGATTCCGACTCCATGCTATCATGTCAAATTTAATCATCAAAAATTTAAATGCAATGTCAATCGCTCTGTCCTTCTGATAATCTTTCTTTTATTCACGCACCTTAGTAACGTTTCAGTTACTAATTCTTACACACCCACTAACCCTTTGATTGTTACTGGCTTTTCCGTCTTGTTTGGGGTTAAATCGATATATATATATATATATATATATATATGTTTATTGTGTAGCAAAAATTCTTTCACTAACTTTGGTGGTGCGGAATCCTCACCTCAAAATAATGACAAAATCAATATAAACATGTCCGTGACCTTCGGTATGGAATCGCAAGCTGACGAATCAGTTCACCATTGCGTCCATTACTATTCTCGCGCTCTTAAGTAAAAATTATATCTGCCTGCTCAGGGTATGAATATCCTGCCATTGTTAAACGGAACACTTCTCAGTTAACTCACTACTACACACGTTAAACGTTGAAGACAGACTAGCCACGAATGACAACTCTAACCTAGTTTAAATGGCAACACGGATCCATCTGCCGTAAATGTTCTTTAAACTTAACTAAAAAAGAGAAGAATAGAGAGGTAGCAGCAGATAAAGATCTAGCCATAACATTTATGTAAATATCCAATATTTTAATGAGAAGTTAGACATTAAAGGAATAAAAGAGGAAAAAGAAAAGGATGAAAAAGGCAGGAGAGTAAACTGGTAGCGGCAGATATAAATTGAAATAAACTCCAATCTCATGGTAGAAGTTGAGGGTTTAATATTTTAAAAGATAGGACAAGGTTATTCTAACGGTCTAATTGAACTAGACACTCCCACTTCTACTAATATGAGATTGACGTTTATTAACTTAATTATTATTACACACGCGGCAGCACACACACACACATATATATATATATATATATGCTTTTATACTTTATATATATATATATATATATATATATATATATATATATATATATATTAATGCTTTTATTCTTTATATATATATATTAATGCTTTTATTCTTTATATATATATATATTAATGCTTTATTCTTTTATATATATATATTAATGCTTTTATTCTTTATATATATATATATATATATATATATGCTTTATTCTTTATATATATATATATTAATGCTTTATTCTTTTATATATATATATATATATATTAATGTTTTATTTTTATATATATATATATATATATTAATGCTTTATTCTTTATATATATATATATATATTAATGCTTTTATTTTTATATATATATATATATATATATTAATGCTTTTATTCTTTATATATATATATATTAATGCTTTTATTTATATATATATATATATATTAATGCTTTATTCTTTATATATATATATATATATATTAATGCTTTATATATATATATATATATATATATATAATGCTTTATATATATATATTAATGCTTTATATATATATATATATTAATGCTTTATATATATTAATGCTTTTTATATATATATATATTTATATATATTCTTTATTCGTTATATATATATATTGATGCTTTATTCTTATATATATATATATAAATGCTTTATTCTTTATATATATATATATTGCTTTATTCATTATATATATATATATATTTTAATGCTTTATCTTTTATATATATATATATATATATATATGTGTGTGTGTATATAATGTTTTATTCGTTATATATATATATATATATATATATATATATATATATATATATTAATTCTTTATTCTTCATATATATATATATATCTCAGACTGCTATCTAAAAAAAAATGAATTGAAGGAGAAAATTTTGAGCTTAGAGATAGTTTGGAAAATTATAATTTCCACACATACTTACGAACATAACCTTTTTATAGATAGGTGTGACTTATGTTCAGAAGAAAAGATTAGCATAATAAAATACAATAATGAAAGCCAAATACTGAATCATGGGAATGAATTATTGTTAAAATGTCGACATAAAAGTTTAACTTTAATTAGCTACCATATTTCTATAATATTCACTCCCCTATAACTCTTCAAATGTCGACATTATAACTAATTCTAATTTTTTTATATTTTATTCTCCCCTCTATAACCTCTTTACACTATATTAATTATAATCTCTAAACTTTCCCCTATTTTATTATCTCCCCAACTCTCTTTCCATTAGTCTCTTACATACTTTTATCTATATATTTTAAATTTACCTTTAGACCCCTTTTTCTTCCTCATTTAATTTTACATTAATCCTTCATTCTTCATATAAACCCAAATTAATGTCATAAGGTTAATATTCGGGTGTAATGTCATAAAAAAATCTTTCCTTTAAGTCAAATACCTTCCACCCTCCCCTGACGCCTCTCTCCGGCATTTCGTCTGACTGAAACTCTAAAATGGGTAAATTTTTTATTAGTTTACCGACTCGATGTTTTTTTAGCTTTTACAGTTAAATTCTATTTTCCACCACCTCCTTCACTGTATAGACACGAATTCAATTCACACATGTTTTTTTTTGTTTTTTTTTTAAGACAGACGACTGATATTCGCCATACGAGGTCATTTTGAAATTTTCTTATATAAAAAAATTGTTTAATAAATATATATATATATATATATATATATATATATATATATATATATATATATATATATATATATTAATGTAGACAATTTTTCTCTACTCTTTCACGCACAAAAGTCGGAATTGGAAAGATTAACTCGTTCAAGAAAAGAAATATAATGCAAATAGATAATTCCTTTAGTCGAAATCATGTGTGTCCCTACCTCGTATTGTTATGCTACGAAACAATAAGTACTTTAATGTCCAGAACAGATCCCAGGAAACGTCGAGTATATATATATATATATATATATATATATATATATATATATATATATAATATAAATTTCTTCATTTTTCCCTTTCTTTCGTATATAAATCTCTCTTCAAGATTCCAAGACAGATTGATTTATATTCATATTTAACTATTACATGGGGACCACTCCAGAACCAATAAAATCATTCAACTATGTAGATTTGATGTATTTGCTGGATAGAACAGCTTGTCGACTTTTATGGTTCTTCCTAATGAGGTACATCATTCAGTCGACCTTCTGCTGGCTGGTTGCAAAATGGGTTTTCAGTAAGACATTCACGGATCTTATGTCAACTCCTAAAGCGTACGAACCAAATAACTCAACAATAACTGATGTGGAATCGTTTTATGTTGACGTATTTACTTTAAAGACAGCATTTAATTAAAGTTGAAAGATGAAGGAGATATACAGTATCAAATAAGAAAATGCAGTCTTATTGATTTCACTCAAGTCTGTAATGCCTGTTATTTGAAAACGCTAAATTTAAACTTCTGTTTCTGCTATTTTATTCCTGTTTTCTATGCAAAATATGTATTTCTACTTTGCCGAATGAAAAACGTAAGAAAATAAAACTAAATAGTATATTCGGTAAGGTTTAACAGAAAGGTGATTTTAAACATAAGGAAAGAAACTCTTAGCCAATCATGTATGGACTCTAGAAGTGTTTGATTTTTTTTACTCTGCGATGCGATGCCAGAGTATTAAACTCTACAAGTTAGATGTTAGAGATCCTGCATAGTAAATATTTTTGTCTAAGATGTGCAATAAGAATTTAAAACATCACATACCAATCAAAGGTATTTGGATCTCGCTACTTTGGAGATATGAGTAACAGGACGAAACGTTATGCACTTGAAAAGATGTCTTTGCATCAAGTGCATAAGGGCAGCGAAAGTTTTCCTGATGAAAGAATCAACAAAGGAGAAAATTAAATTTGTCAATTTGTAAATAGGTTTACCTTGTCTTCAATAACGTTAATTGGTTGTGCAATAACATACATTCCACAACATTGATAGAACAATTTTCCGCTGAGTTGCATCATTGCACCGCATTTTTTATCTTTCTTAACAGTATGTCCTGCTGCCATCGATCTACAGGATGACTACGCGCATATAATCCAAGATCTTGCGTAAGCAGACCACACTCAGTGGAGTCTGACTCCGCAACTCAATGAAAACATGTACCACAAGTGTGATCCATTTCTTAACTCCAAAATCTCTGTATTTATTACGAGACAATAAACATTCCTGCTGGACTCTGATTTGAGGGCAAAGCCTATATTAATAATTAGCTACTTTTGCCCCAGTCAATGTTGTGTTGTTGATTATTCCCCTTCTTGGATTAGAAACGACAGATATGTAGAAACATCTAAACGTTACTCATACAGAGGTCACACTGATTCGGACATGTTCTGATCACTGTTTCGGCCATAACAATTTTTCCTTTACTAAAAACATTGTTTATTTTTTCTTTGCTAATAACTGCAGCAGTGTACATATTAAAAAAAACTTATTTTTATGTATGTATGAACCTGATATTCGCACGTATTACGAGATTATTTGTGGAATTCTTGGTATTTGGTATCACGTTTTCGTTCAAGTAGTCTTTGTAATCATTAGAATAAATGTAATGTTTCGCAAATTTATTAATTCTTTTCACTGTGACATTGGGATAAATATGGAAGGGTTTACAAATAAAAGAATTATATTTTAGTATTTAAATGAGTCTTATCTGCTTACATACCACATAAGCACAACTGTTACGAGAGAGTATCTGTTATTCTTGCCTTGTGTTAGTGATCACAACATATTACCTAACAATATAAACAGTAGTGTTCAAGTCGTCTCTCTAACCTTTTATTTCCTATATTTAGAAATAACATAAGTTGTCTATTTTCCCTTCAGGTGGAGGCTTCTTATTCCCAAGCGAATTCCATGTCGCTTAGTACACAACATAATATTCAAACGCCCTGAGCTGATAAGTCGACCGAACCAACAAGAAAACGTTTTACGCTCACAAATAAAGGCATTACAATATACAACTTTCTCTTTACAGCTTTTTATATTTTTCTCTTAATTTCACTAAGGGAATAAAATGTTGTATAAATTTTAAGTTTACTAAGTGTAAGATTGCTAAGGGAATAAAATATTGTGTACATTGTTGGCATCTTTCATCCTTTCTCTTGTTCAAAATGTGACCTATTTGGCCCCGATAAGGTCACCACACTGTCTCACATAAATACACATTCTATCACTAAACATCAGACATGGAAACGCTGCTATATAAAATGGTAACCTAACTACAAAACTTTTCTATGAATTTTGTTTTAAACATTTCTCTGTAAGATGAAATAAAATTGTGTTGAATGTGGTTATCTACCAATTTCTGCAGAGTTTTCCTGTATTTACTTCGTTGTATAATTCATTATAGAGAAAACAATGATTTCAGTATGTTTCAAAAACTACCTATCAAATAACTGAAGGACCATTGGCACAATTGCTCCTTCAAGCAAATGTACATGTTTTGATCATATAAATACCGGAATCGCTCTATGAAAGCCAGGTTTGCGTAGCTGACCATAATTAGCTGTTATCACCTTAAAGTAAACCTCCTGTGAAGTTATTATTTCAAATGGATTAAGAATCACGCAGGTTACTAAAGACTTCTCGGAACGAGAAATCTGAGAACCATGTTCGAATAACAGATGTGTTTATTACATTCCCTTTCAAATAAATGCACTTGAAAAAGGCAGCAATCCTAGGGTTCTCGCCCTATTTTATATATATATATATATATATATTAAGTAACGGAGCAAACTGGGCTTTCTGGATCTGGTTGGCAACCAGGATAGCGCTAAATTAAAAATCCTGGCGATACGCATATAGCCATAGATTATGGTGTTTACGATGAATTTGGGAGATGTTTAGATTGTGACAGCGGTCGGTGAAGGAAGGAAAGTTTGACTGTGATTCATGTCGCCATATAAAACGTCAAAACTCTTTTCTAGTGACAAATGTGATGTTATTTAACACTGAGAGGAAAGGGTAAGAAAAAGCTATTTATCTGAGCAAACGTGCCGAGAAAGACAGGGACCTTATTTCCAGGAAAATGGACAATGCCAACTAAATTTCGGAAAGAAATCTCAATATTAAGGCATTTGGAAATCGTTCATCGTATAACCACAAAATCGCATCAAAAATAGAAAGTTTTATATCTGTACATAAGGTTATTTCCACTGTTTTGTTTAATTGGGGGCGGGGGAATAGTATTCCCCTGCTATATAGGATGGTTAAAATGACATTGAAGTTCAATCATTCACTTTTTTCTTTTCCAGCGATTTTTTCCTGTTTCTTAATACGTTGCTTATCTTTTGGTAGGCATCATTCGTTATTCCATTGTGCCTTCTTATTTCTGTGTGACATTTTCCGTTGTCTGATAAAACAACACTAATGTAGTTACATTTCTGTGCTTGCTTGAATCCTGGACTGTCCTTCTTGCTATTGACCATACATTCTAATCATTCAAGGCAAGGGAGAACAGTCTACTTTTTAATCGATAGCTAAAAGAAAATGAATAGTTTGTTTTAATGACATTATTGCGATGTCAACGAAAAAGTGTCAGTACTGAAACTGTATACCGTCTTGTATTTTCTCTCCCTATATATATATGATGTACATGTTAAAAATTGTAGGAAACCGTCAAAAGATTTAAGTAGTATAACTAAGATCTCAATTCTGTGCAAAAATATGATCACGCAGACACCACCTCATTTTGGTGCAAAAATCGGATCATATGCATTTTTAAAGATAGATGTATTGGTTAATAAAAATATTTATCAATTTTTAATGTTGATTTTTAGGAAGGAAAGGATTGTTAATTATTTTCCTTGATGTCTGTCTTCATTTATTTGAGTATATGTTGCAGTAGTTGTCTGCTATTTGTCTGAATAAACTTCGCTGAGTGGTCAATAAATGATAATATGTAAATTTGAATTTGACTTTCATGATTATATATATATATATATATATATATATAAAACAAAGAAATCAACCATTTTTTGAGAATTACCATCCATTTTACTGCATGTTTTAAAAACGTTTAAAGTTTGCAACTTCCAGTTACCGCGCAATGTCGATTTCTATGCCATATATTTTATCATTGAAGCGCTCTCTGTGTAAACAGAAGAACTCTTTACAGAGACTCAACTAATTTCCATCTAAGCAATATTTTTTTCTCTCCGACCAATACATATTGTCCGTCTTTTTTTAGTAATAATTCTATTTAATTTATTAACCTTGATTTAACTCTGTTGAGCGAGGTTCGAGACCGGTGAGCTAGCCCGTTTTGCAGTTTTACTTCTTTTTTTTTTTATCATGAGTGGTAATAAAATTAAATTTTGTCTTATCAAGGCGGTAATAAAATTTTGTACCACAAACCATATCTTATATATATATATATATATATATATATATAAAGCCGAAAGCTTAGATTTGATTAAAAAATATGTATCAATATTGTGATTTTCTTTCTTCGTTTAATGATAATGTTATTAAGCTAATCAGGCGTTATGAAAAAATTTTACATAAAATAGACAACACTTGTCTATATTATTTAATGAAACATGTATATATATATATATATATATATATATATATATATAATATGAGCCTTTGCGTGATAAAGAAGTGATGCTACCATAAAGTGTGATGTTTGATATTTTGGCAGTTTTTTTTAGGAAGAGGTGCGCGCCGTAAACAATTTCACCAACGCTCATATATATATATATATATATATATATTCCCTCATGTTAGTTTTTGGTTCACGAAAATTATCTTCCTTTCAAAAGCGACACCAGACAACGTGTCTCTTGGAGAATGGTAGACAGCTCGAATACGTTTATGAAGCCGTCACTAGAAATATTGATTAACAGTAATAATTGAAAGAATAAAAAAAAGTCTATTAAAGGGGAAAAAACAAAAATAAAGCATTTGAAAATGTCTAATTTGATATTATCCGAGATTATAGAAGGCCCAATATCAGATAATGCTAATCTTATTAAACGATTGACGACTTCCATAGAACAATGGTTGACAAGCATGTTTCGCACATCATTAGCTCTTCGTTCAACACTGGGATGAAAAATATGCCTTAAATACTTTTTCGATTCTCTATTTGTATATCCTTCACCAATTATTTACATCTCATTCATACATATTTAAACATAGAACTAAATTTTCGATATATAAGAAAGTAGTTATTAACTCCCTCTTCTCCGAGGTACTTGCGGTCAACGGAAGCGTCCTGTAGGGGTCACATCTCGGACCAACTCTCTTTCTGATTTACATAATTGATCTACCTAAGAATAGACTCACATCATTTGTAAACATACCGATGATACGACGATATACAGGCGCACCTCTAAAACTACTGACGAAAGATGGGTAGCTGACTTCTCATCCGGTCTAGCACTAACGTTCCAGTGCTGAAAAACTGTCTGGATACATTCAATATGTCGAAAACCCAACTACAATCTATTACCACCGATCAGAACCCGACCTACCGCCAGCTAAGATGAACGGATGTGCCCTTGAGGAGGCACCGTACCTTAAAGAATACTTAAGTGGAATTCGTCTATGCAATTTATCGCTAAAGATTCAGTTAAAATGATCGGCTCTCTGCACGGCTTCAGTAAGTACCTGACCCTTCATACTAACGTCTATATTTATATGAGCCATATCAGCCCGGGAATAGATTCCCGTTGACATGGTTGGTCGGGAGCTGCCCAGAATTCATTTTCCAGTCTAGATGAAGTTCAAAATTGTATCTGAGTCCTTGTTGAAGAATTATTTTCCATCGTCCTACCTCTCTCTAACAGGCGGCGGGATGTGGCGAGTCTCTTACTCTTCTATCGCTACTTCCATGGAAAGTGCCGTCTTGGGTATGACGATAAACTACATCCGCGTCCAGGGTAAGGCGATAAACTACGTCCAACAGCAAGACCTCTGGTCAGGAGGCTTTGAAGAGCATGGAACCATCTCTTAATTGCTGATGTTGACAGGTCCGCCCTGACTTGGGCTGGCAGCACCTGTTAGGGTCCCAGCTATGGGAAAATAGTTAACCCCGAAACTGAGACTATATCCGCGTCCAGTGTAAGACGATAAACTACGTCCAACAGCAAGGTCACTGATCAGGAGGGTTTGAGGAGTGTGGAAGCACCTATTAATTGCTGGTGTTCCTAGGTCCACCCGGACCCAGGGTGGTAGCACCTGTTAGGGTCCCAGAAAATAGTTAATCTCGAAACTGAGGTAAAAAGCATTATAAAAGTGTAAAATATAGGTGTTAATACTAGATATACTTTGTAAAATTTATTACCAGAAATAAATCTTTGAAGAAAAAAAGGGTATTTCCAGCTACGCGTTTTTGAAAAAATATTACCAGCAATGCGTTTTCGTTTAATGTTTATTGTCAGGACATGGTATGGCACTTACATAATAACAAACCACCTACATTTACTTCGTATTGCAGGGTTGAGAATAAGTCCATCTCAAACAGATTCTTCCCGTGAACAACTGCTCCGTAGAACAGACTCCCAAGAGGATATTCCCCCGATCACTACATTATTAATCTGCTCAAATTAAACGTTATTTTCCCTGCTATCTCTATAAATTCTCCCTTAACGTAAGCCTCTATCTCGAGCGCCCTCCGGATTTTGTACAGGGTGGTGAAACTTACTGTAACAAAATATGACAAATTTTAAAAATAACATCACCCTGCCCCATACAACGTGAGTGCTACAAATCATTCGGCGGGATCCGTTGTAGTCTCTTCAAAAACTTTTCTCACTTTTCTTGTTCCAGAATAGATCATACTATATTTAGATTCCAATTTATTCACAGCAAAATACAGTAATTTACGAGTTCATCACCTTACCTATTGTGTGGATTCTCATAACTTTGTTCTTTAATGATTTAAACTGAATCTTAAGCAGCATTGCACTCAATCGAAGAATAATCTTTCATCGAGAATAACGAGTTACATGTATGCTTTGTCGAAAGGGTCTGCGATCTGGTTTGAAGAGCCTCTTTTCCTTTCACTAGTTTGATAGACAGGCACTTCAAGCCAGCAAATAACGGAGAATATTCATTCCTTTCCGTTACAATTTTGACAAAGCCTTCACCTGCACTGCAAATATGGTGCCAGACGGGTTCGTGTCTTTTTGGGTTTTTTTCTTTTACTTATTTTTATTTTTTTATTTTTTTTTTGCTTTATCGATAGCACATTGTTAATTGCTTTGATAATTTAATGGAAAGCAAGAGAACTTGTCGGCGACTGAATTAATCTATAATATTAGAACTTTTTATAATTCCGAAACGAAGAAAACTTTCAGGAAGAACCTGTTTGTTTCCTGCTGTCACTGCCTTGCCAGTTACGTTGATTATTTTCGAGACATGTTGCCACTATGGCAAAAGTGCAGAAAATAATTTTGAGGAAATATTTTTCTTTTTGACTACAGATGAACAGGCTTTAAATAGCTTGTCATATAATTTGAAAGATGATTAGATAGTTCCATGCCTTTATTCTGTTTTGTCTATTGGATCGTAATAAGTATTGTTTTCAATTTTCGTTGGTGAACCAAGTCTTGATTCTTTGTCACGCTAAGTTAAGTTTACTAAATAGCTATACAGCACATGTCTAGTATTATGTAAATTGATTATCATACGAAAGATAAATGCGTGCGTGGCCAACTTTTAGCGTTCCGACCATATGATCCGGGTTCGAATCGCAGCATGGTGACTTCTTTTTATAATAGTTGTATGGGAAAGGGATTACGTCGTGCAGCTCCATTGAAAAGTGTCTGAAAAAGCATACTGAGTATCGCGGCACGATTTACGATTAAAATTCTGTAGTCTAACCTATTCGCAAGCTGTTGATGGCTATGCTATTATTTGACCCTATGGGACTTGTTCAAACTGTTGATCCCACTAGATCATGTGCTTCCTACCAAATGATGTGAAAAAGATCAATTCAGCATAGTTGCTGTATAAACTACAGACAGCCTTTTTGAATTTTGAAGAGACACAAATGTTCGTCTGCAACGGAAATTAGCTTAACACTCCATCGACTCTCAAGACTAAAGAGTGCCTACTACAAAGAGGTAATAATAGCAGTCCATTTTCGTATGGATATCTATATAACTAGCATAGATGTGAACAATAATTCACCGACATTTTGGAGTTATTAGTTTAAATATTGTCATTTTTTATTGCAGTAAGCTTCCCCCTGTACATGGCCCGTTTGCTATGTGAGGTTGTGTTAAGGGGTAGTCTATACAAACAGGAGGGTAAGATAACCGTTAATTCTAGATTTAAATGGTTAAGATTGCCGTAATCGGTAAAATGTCCTCTTGGGAATCTGTTCCACAGAGCAGTGTTTTACGGGAAGCTGTGCGAGTGCAACTTATTTATCACTGATGTAATACGGTTTACTTCGACGTAAAGTATGGCAGGTCCTAGACGTGAATATTAGACGTGGTGGAAGCAAGGAATGTAGTTCGTCCGAGCAATTCCTATACAACTAGCTATAGATCAGTGAGAGACTCGCCACATCCAGCCTGTGAGAGAGAGGTTGGACGGTGGAAAATAGTTCATCACCCACAGCGGCTCAGAGACGCTTTTGATATCTATCAAGACAGTAATGGGAGAACTCAGCAAGTGGCTACCTAATATGACAACAGTACGCCATTTTCAACCTGTTTTTACACTTATAACGATAGAGGAGTTAGCTACTTACTACAGCGGTACAGGAAACCGTCCATTTTACCGGCATCTTTACCGATGGATCGTATGTACAATTTTAACTTGAGGTCATATTCTCTCAATGTACGGTGCCACCTCAAGAGGCCATCCATTCATCGTGACTAGCGGTAGTTCGCAGTCCCATCGAAGGTGATCTTTCATGTGTGTGTATATATATATATATATATATATACGCACACACACATACATTTTTTTTTCATTTATTGTATTAGTAAGTAATGAATAAACATACTTTCGTATAATTAATTGTACATAGATGCATGGCTAATTATGCAAAAAAACAGAAATTAAATAGAAATAAATCCCATTTATCCATTTTAATGGGTGAAAATATTATTCGTACAATCAAAATGTCTGATTTTAAAACTTTTAAATTGTTTTAATACTCTAGATTATTCAAGTGAAATATTCTAGAATGTTCCATTAATATTATCAAGTTATTTTTTAGCACAAAAAATACAAAGAATATTCTGTAATTGATATTTGTGTAAAAAGATTATCATCATGGCAAGAGGTAAAGAATTAACAAATTCACATAAGTGATTAAGCTCTGGAAAGAAGGTAAAAGTTACAGGAAAATCTCAGACAATTTGAATATTACATTTGCTGCCTTTAGTTTATTCATTGCAAGATATAAAAAACATAGAACTATTGAAAACAAAAAAAAAACACGGAATATTTCTGCAAGATCATTGAGGAAATTAATGCATCAAATTAAACAAAATACAATGGTTATCTCTAAAGATTTGCAGGATTATTTGCTTTCATCAGGAATCTGTCACTAAACGAAAATAAGCAATGGAATTTATAGGAAAAATCTAAAGTCACACTACACTCGGAAAACTCCTCTGCTATTGAAAAGACACAGGGATGCCATATTGAAATTCGTTCGTGAACATAAGGATAAAGTAAAATCGTATTAGGAAAGAACATTAGGACTCAAGGAACCAATGCTGAGTTGTTTGGACGTAATTTTAGAAATCATGTCTATAGGAAAGATGGTGATGCCTCCAAGCAAAAGAACACGGTTTCAACATTGAAATTTGGTGGTGGCAGCATCATGGTTTGGGGTTGTTTTTCGGCAAAAAGATCTGACAACATATCAGTAATCGATGGTAGAATTTTAAGGTGCAGCCTATCAAAATATTTTGGAAGCAAATGTAATGATTACAGTTAAAAATCTTGGAACTTCCTCTTGATTGTATCTTCCCACACGATAATGATCCTAAGCACATTGCAAAACCTTTTAAGAAATGGGTTGCTGAAAGTAATGTAAATATCCTGAAATGGCCAAGTCAGTGCTCAGATTTAAACTCAATCGAGAATCTGTAGCATTATTTGAAAATTCAAATCCAATCGAGAGCTCCAAAAAACATCCCGCATCTGAAGACTATATAAAAAGAATGGAACACAATACCAATTAAAATTTGCAAATCTTTGAGAACTACAAGAGTTTGGTTGCTGTAGAAATAAATTAGAAAAGTATTTAATGAAGATTTTGTATTCTTTTTTGCGTTGTACGAATACTTCCCCCTCCATTAAAATAGATCAATGGTATTTATTTCTATTAAATCAATATCTTCTGTTTTCTATGCATATTTAGTCATTATGCACCTGTGTACAGTTAATTATATGAAAATAATGTTTATTCATTAGTTGGAAATAGAATAAATTAAAAAATCTTGTATGTGTATTTGTTTCCACTAACTGTATATAAATTCGCCGACATATAGGAAATTGGACATGTATGTATGTATGTGTGTGCATATATATATATATATATATATATATAAGAATTTCAATGATTCAGTGACATGTATCAGAACGCTATTTTGTCTCTAAAAAATTCTCCTTTCTTACTGTTATACCAAACTTCCGGATATTATATTTGAACATTAGAATGAATATCGGGGGTGGGGAGGTATGGGTGGGTTAGTTGTTAGATGACGACATCTAGATTGAAAGTAAATCGAATAAATGCGCTGCAAATGCGTTGTCTGTATCTGGCATGAGATTGTCCCCATTGGCGGAAATGGTCGAACCTGAAAGTTGTGTTACGAACTTCCAATATAGGGATTTATTATATACGTGAATGATGGACACGTGATATTCTTCTTTATTTTTCTCTAGTTGATCTTTTCGCCAGAACAGGCTGAGTAAATATCAACGCGGAAGAACCATCGGCGAGAGAAGTTGGTGTTCGGACCCAGGCAAAATGTCATGAACTCCGCTGTTATTTTTAAAGGTACTAGCCTATAGGAAATCTGTAAAACTGACAGGCGAAAATCAACCTACATCCTTTCGATTCTTTTCTTGCGTTATGACAAACTTAATAAATATCAGTGATAAGTTTTGGATAGCTAAGCAAATTGATAGAAAAAATAAACTAGAAGTTAATGGTCTCTATCTCTCTCTCTATCTCTATCTCTCAATCTCTATCTCTCAATCTCTCTATCTCTCTCACTCACAACGACGCTGTCCTTCTATCTCCGTGCCTCTTCTGTGGGCTGCCAAATGAGATAGCAGCCCGATCCGCGAAAGGCAAGTTTTCGGGCTCAGGTGGCAGGGAAGCGTGCCCGGTGCGGAATTGTCAGGTTGCAGATGACGCTGGCGTCACCTTCCCTCGGGCGCTCCTCCTCTCTCCTCCTCGAAGTGCGCCACTCCGGCGACGCAGAGAGACTGCCAACCGATCAGATCCCTTGCAAGGCTCTCCAATCGCGTTGAGTCAATATTGCAGGAGACAAGAGCCCGCTTAAGATCGTAGAAGTGGATCAACAAGTCAGTAACCTGATAGGTATTAAAATAAAATTTGATCTGAAATACTATGTTTGATGTATTTTTTTTTCTTTTTATAACTGGCAATGTATTAAGTGCAATATCAAGAAATATTTGATTTGTTTTTACGGCTTATCAACTATTTGCAGATTATTTAAAGCCAGGAAATACTTTTATATTGTAATAATAATTGTTGGAGGATAATAATGGTTTATCAATAAGTCCAACTAATTAACCCGTAACTGGGGGCAGAAGATGTTGAATGATATCTTTCTCAATGTTATTTGCACGTATGTAAATATAACGAACTGAAACGGAATTGGGATTCTGATCTCAGATTCCAGTTTAGTACCGTTATTCATTTCGCCGCCCGCACACCCACTCTTATGGCACCTTGGAACACAGCTCACTAGTTTATAATTCCGAGCCGTTATCAGTTACACTATCCGCACATCCAAGCTTACAGTGCCTTGTCTTCCCAAGCAGTCAGTGAGTATGATAAATGCTCAATATGGCATTAGGTTATATATTTATTGATGTATCTACATATATATTTGGTATAGGGCAATGATTACCAAGGTTGTTTGACAAGAAGTCGATAGTTAATTCGGGATTAACTGGGTATTTCCAGCTGTACCATTTACCAGATTATTCTAAGTGAAATCGAGATATATTTGTACAACCAGAAAGAAAGTATATGAAGATCGAGTCAAGATAAATAATAAAGAAATAAAATCAATAAATATTCGATTGCCTTCTGGATCTTCTAGGATTTCAGATACAGTTCTTACCGAATTCTACCTTCTGACTGCGGCTATTTGATAGACTTTCTGATGAGTTTTGTAAAATTACAAGCGTTCAGTCACAGTAGACGTCGATTTCGCAATGAATGTATTTTCTATTTGTGATATAGGACAAGCGAGTTTAGTTACTTATTAGAAACTAAGTGAGATTCACTCAACGCGGGTGATGGTTTAAATTACTGTCTGAAGTTATTATGCGAATCGCCTAAATCCCAATAAGGCTTACGTCCACATCTCGTTGAATAACGGGTTTTCGTCAGTTTACCGAAGTTAAACAACGTCGAGCCTGACTAGTACTTAGATTGGTAACCGCTTCGGAATGTAAGGTGCTGTAAGATCGGACGTGCGGGTGGTGTAATGGATAACGATTCTGAATTTGTAATCAGAAAAGAGAGTTCCAATTCCTGTTGGGTTCGTTATATTCATTTGCGCGTAAATAGCATTGCGAAAAGTATTAATCCACATTTTTATTGCCAAACGAAGACAGCTAATTTCGCTGTGCGTAGAAATTATTTAAATGTAGCTGAAAAAATGGTTCTATCCATGCATTTTCCTATTTTAGTTTCTCAGTGCGTCTCTTCTATGTGCATCGGACATTCAGGATATGAACGGTTATAGCTCTTCCGAAATTCCTATTCCTTGTGGATCACAACAGTTTTTCTCCCTTAGCCGCCGACCCAGTTACGACATCCATGCGTACAAGCTCGTCACTTAGGTGGTTTCCACTCCTTCTTGCCCTCTATTTGCTCTGTGAGTGTTATGTTTTCGAAGCCCTCATTATGCATCCATAGAAATTCAACAGTCTCTTTCTGATGCTGATCATAAGTGTTCTTTTTGTTGTCATTTGTTAGATTTCCACATTACTAACTCACTCCGTCTATGGAACTCCCATTACCCTTCCGTGGAACAATATGTCCGTTACCTGTAGTTTTCTCCATATCCGGGGTTTTATTGTCCGTCATACCCTGCCCTTTAAGGGAATGGATATCACCGAGTAATCCAGCAATCTTTTCTGTGTTTTAATCGATCTTTTGTTTCTGTTTCACAACATTTTGTTTATGTTTTGGAATGCCTGTTTCGCTACTCTAATTCTCACTGTTCGGAATTCGGTGTCGCATTTTCTATCTTTTGTTATAACACTTCGCATATATTTAAACCTCTGTACTTGCTTGATGTTGACATCTCCAATTTGTAACTCACGTCTCAGTCTTTGGTTCTGTTGATGACCATCTTTTTTATTTGTAGTTGATGCTTAGACTTTTTTATCGCTTTCTTTCACTACCCTCTCTAGGAGGACTTTAGTTTTTTTCCGTATCGACTACCAACACAATTTCACCTATTATCTCACATTAAGATGATGCTCACTCGTAAGGCCTCCAGCTCTCTTATGATAACGTCGCAGTAGAGTTTGAATAAATCTGGCGAGAAGACACACCCTTGTATTTACGCAACTTTTGTCCTTTTTGTGTAGCTGCTGTATTCATTTTCTATCTGTATGATTACTTAACATCCCCTCAAATAGATGTATCCGTGTCTAATATTCCTTCCAAATAGATCGATTTTCCTGGAGGTTCATATAGAGCCGTGTGCTGTACCTTGTCAAATGGTTTTGTGTAATCTAAAAAATGTACGCGTTGCTACATTTATATTAATCTCGCTATAACTCTAATCATGAATATTACATTTCCGGTTCCGGTGTCCTTGACAAAACCGGTCTCTTCTTGTTCTATTTACGGTCTAATTCTGCTTCTTGCTCTGTTCAAGATTTGCATGTGCATAGGAAAATTTTTAATATTGATTTCCTATATGTGTGCGCGTATATGTTTGTAATTAGACACACGCACACTGTGATATGTATACAATTGTTAGCATACACTTTTAGATACTAAGTTATTATATATCTGTAGAGACGATTTAATTATTTCAATATCAAATAATTATTCTCTTTTTAGGAAATAGCTTCAAATTTACGTGTCTTTTTAGAATAATCACCTTGTAATTAATGCCTATAATTTAAAATTCTCTAACAAAATGTCTTTATGAATACAATAGTCTCAAAGAGTAAATGTGTAATACATTAGGAATACAGTTAAACACATTCTTTGGATAAAATAATAGTTAAGATTACAAGAAAGATATTCGATATCACCGTGAAAACAAGTTTATTTCAATGGCGTACCTGTGGTAAGAAATATAAAGGAGAAACAGGCCTCCCCCTTAAAATAAAACTGCAGGAACACAGTAAAGCCATAACACCAGATGGGGTACAGAAACATCAGGCGTGGCTGACTACATATGGAGGCAAAATGGAAATCCCCCGCCCGTTGTTGGATGAGGTTAAAATAATAGACAGAACATGACTGGAAAATGTGTAAAGTAAAGGAATCAGCGCATATGTTAAGCCACAAAAATCTAAGTCACTTAAGCATAGACATGAATACAATATGAGAACCAATAATAATGAGTACTAGAGAAAAACAATGACATCAAATTGGAGAACAAGACTTTGAGAGTTGAGTTAAAAGGGGGATAAATGATACTGGGATATCCAGAAGTGGCATGGCACGTGGAACTAGAACAATTTACCCCGATGGACGAAATAAATTGTTCGGTACGAAATTCCAATCACCTGAAGAATGCTGGAGTGTACAATGGTCGGAATATCGTGAATATGGCAACAAAGATGAGGACAATCTAAATATTGTAAATAATTGCAATACCTCATCTTAGAAATATGGATAGAAAATAGATTTAGCTTTTCACGTTACTAATTGCCATCACGCACTTACTGTATAGGACAGATATTAAAAAATGTTCTTAATTAGATGAATCAATAATAATATAATGAAATTATAATTGGCAATATTTTAAAACACGATCTATTTTAAATAATGTTTTAATTCCGCCTGTTATGTGTGTCTTGTCTCCCTGGTTTGAGTTCACCCTCCCGGTACGTTTGTATTGAACCGTTATATTTATTCAGCGTTGGACAACGGCAAAGCAAAACATAAAGGTAAAAAAAAAAAAAGATCTTTTTATTATTAACTTACTCGAAGAATACTCTAAGCAAGGAACGCAGAATTATGGGCATTGACAAAAACCTCTGTCAGCGCACTTGCAAAACCTCTCAAAAAGAGATGCCCGGTGCCTGACAAAGGATTTTTCTTATGCGAATTTCTGGGATGAGGATTTATCCTTATTCATACAATTTATATTCTGAACAGGGCCCTAATGTATGTCGTTGTTATCATTACGTTTCTACCGTTCTACCATCCGCCCTTCTTCAGGTGTATATCGACCTGGAATTCTGAAGAAAACGCTTTATTTATTCTACAAGAGTAGATTGTGCTCCTTCCACGTGTCGGGATAGTTTTTATTTATTGTACTTGAACTCGGTGGAATAGCTGAGAAGTACTATAAATAATTAGAGGATATCTCTAGATGTGGGCAGTGGAACGTGAAAGGTCTACTCCCGGAGTTTAAATAAAATGCTCAGTTCAGAATCACCTGTAGTTTACACAGATCGATATATACGAGGGCCCGAGGTCACAACAACTGAAACGTTGTGATAAGAACATCAACAAAGATGGTGTCAATAGACCGAATATAAATAGTGTAAATAAAGTTTTCTTCAAATTCCATGTCCCATCAGGGCGTGTGCAACCAGAGATCTCTCTAATTTCGTCTCCTTTCTGACTCGACGTAAGATTTGACCATTTAATGCCACTTTGTACTTGCTTTGACATCCATTTTCCCAAGCAGGTTATTCGCTTTTACCCATGTTTCTCTTGTCTTGCTTACTACCTTTGAGTGTTAAATTATCCATGTTCTTTTTCCACATGTAGTGCAGGCGTTTCTAATGTCTTTAATTTTATTTAATTTTTTACGGCTTATCAACCTTTTGCAGGTTATTTAAAGACAGATAATTGTAAGAATTTCTTTTCTTTAGATAATGATTTAGTTATACAAGTCTTAAAACATTTCTGGTGGGGGAAGTTAGATTCATATCTTTTTTCAGGTATATTGGTGCGTAAGTGAATATAACGAACCCCACTGGAATTCGAACTCCGCTCTCCGGTTAACAATTCAGTGATTATTCTTTACACCATCCACACAGCCAAGGTTACAAAATAAACGGAAATAGACTATACCGTAAATTTCCTTGTTTCGATTTTCTTTACGACTTCCACGTTGCACACATGTTCCATCCATAGAATACTCAGTAACCGTCTATAGAATCATCTCTTTTGGTACTCTTTTTCTCTTTGAGGAAATTGTCAAGCACTCACTGGCATATAAGAGATCAGGTTTTACATGGCAGTTCAGCATTCCAAGAGAGTTAAAATTAGAGTGAGTTCGAATGCATTGGAGCAAACCAATTTCATATAACTATCAGGTTTTCCCAGACAGGAGCAGCTAAATTTGATCGCTACAAAGTCAACGTTGTCACGGTCTATCAGTTATATTTCGAACAATATCCCATAAAGTAATGTTCTTTTAAACTTAGACTCATAGAAGAATTGCTTTCTTATTACTTCTTGAAACCTATTGCACTAAACTGGTTTCTTTTTTATTTAATTTTAGGAATAGGTAAGAAATATATTTGCGGTAAGAGAGATTTTAAAATGAATTACTGAAATACGTTAATACTCTATATGTTTAATGAAATTACAGTGACCGCTATAGATGGATATTGTGAATTTCAGTGACAAAGAATGAGCAAGAAAAAGAAAGAAAACGAGAAAAGGAAAAGTAAAGAGCGAGAAAAGAGAACGTGAGAGAGAGCATAAAAAAGAGAAAGAGTGAGGCAGAAAGTGATAGAAAGTGAGTGAGAAAGCAAGAATGAGAGAAATAGGTAGGTAGAGAGAGAGAAAAAGCGAGAGAGAAACAGAATGAAATGTGTATTACGAAGCGGATATTGTTTAATGCATAAAAGCAACATATTCGATTTGTGCCAATGCTGAAATGGACGTTCAGAGACAGGCCGACGCCAAACTCATTTCTCGCCAGCTCGACCTTTTCTCTCTTGTCTTCTTTAACGGACACACAGAAAGGACGCAGTCAACCAAGCTCGAACCCCAACCTGTACCAAATAACATCTGCTATTTTATTTCCTGAAAATAGATTGATACGAAGGAGATAATTCCATAAAGGTTTTGTCGCGAAATATAATGAAGAATGGTGATAAAGCGCTGATGTTAAAGTATAGAAGAATCCTAAACAGCGAATAGAATGACTTTAAAATATATTCCAGTCATAGTTATTAGTCTAAATTAAATAGAAAATTTCTATATATCAGTTATTTTGAAGAAATGGTTTGACAAGGAATTCAGTGAAATTCGCCTATGGAGAGGAAATGGTTTCTTTACGTTACCATAAGTGTATGAGTCGCATGGTCAATACGATCTTGAGTAGTTCCTAAAAGTTATAGACCTAACCTACTCTGTGGTATATACCAAGCATCCGGTATTTTTGGTGGAGCTGAGAACTTTTCGACAAAACCTCACTAAAACATGGCTATATGAAAATATATAGCAAGGTTCATAAAAACCTCGCTCAGTGACCCGTCAATGCGAGGTAATTCTGTGCATTATCTTTTGCAGTATGTCATTTCGGGACACAGGAAATCAGGGATTTTCCTATATTCGGTGTTTCTTATCTGTGAATTTCCATGACTACTTCTCTGTAGTTTAAAGTTCCTTATTCTGGACTGGCTTCAAACCAAATCTAGAGATCACATCCTCCTCCTCTTGTCTTTTTTTTCTTTTTGTGATGTTTTTGTTGGTATTTTTTGAATTTTTTTTTATTTTATTTCTTGATTCTATATTATAATTTTGTTTTTCGATCATTTCTTTTTATTTCGGTACTGTTGTGGTGGGGTTTGTATTTTCGGTGTTGTATTTATTTTTGTATATTGCTTTGGTCGTTCGATTTTTTTATTGTTTTATTTTATTTGTCTTTATTTTATTTTGGGGTTTTTCTTGGTGTTTGTTTATTTTTGGTGTTTATTTTTTGTTATTATTTTGTCGTTTTTCATTTTGGTGTTTTATTTTTTGTTTATTTTCATTTTTGGTATTTTTTTGTTTGTTTATCTTTGGTGTTTTTTTGTTTTATGTCGCCGTCTGTTTTTATTTTTGGTGGTTATTTTATATTTTTGGTCTTTCTTTTATTTTTGGTCTTTTTGCTTATTTATTTTTGTCTTTGTTTTTGTGTGTGTTTTATATTTCCTCTTTTATCGATGTCTGAAGAGGAAGAGATGGATGAATTTCGCTCTCAAAGATACTAATGCGAAAGTGAACACATCAGACTAGGCTGGAATTTGAACTTTTCAATTTCGAGAACTTTGACGCACATCACAATAGGCATCACACAAATTGGTTTTTCTTCATATTCTTTTTCATATCGTGATATATAGAATGTTTCCAGACAATTCGTAGATGGTGAAAAACCATAATATGCAAGGAGTGGTTGAATGGCAAGACCTTAAATTGGATTTTCTTACCTTGCCAAATGAATCGCATATTAGCTAAAGACAGATCATTCGCATGAAGTTATTAAATATTTTGCTCGTCCTGAAGTGACTATCCTACTAAACAAAAATATATCAAGTTCAAATATCTGAAAAATTTTATAAATATATTCATCTAATTCTGACTTTTTGTTACTGCTAAAATATGGACGTGGATGACTGGTTTGACTTGGTAAGTAATCGCTTAAAACTGATTTGAATTACTCAGCTATGTAAAACAGAAAATAGAAATGATTTATATAATTTAAAAAAATGAGAATATAAAATGATTTTCTAAATATAAAGGAATATTATAAACTGTAAAGAGCTAGTCAATTTGAAGGTTATATCTAAAACTGGGGAGGGATGACTGAAGAAAAGACTGTGTGCACAATGAAGTTGAAAATATTTCTTGCTATTCACACAAATTACCGTTTTTAAAAGAAAGACATTTACGAAAGAGAAAAACGCTTCTATGGTCTTACGTCATTTTTAATTCTATCTAAGACACACACAACACACACACACACACACACATATATATATATATATATATATATATATATATATATATATATATATATATATATTTGTGTGTGTGTTTATCAGGGCATGGAAAATAGTTTCCTAACAAAAGTGGGCAAATGAGATAAAAGCTGTCATAAAAAAAGATACGTCTTGTACGTGGCTTCGTCAAACTGTTTGTACTGTCTGGAAAGTAATAGATCTGCCTTTGTTGAAAATATGTATCTGAAGGTGTTGCTGTACAATGCTTAACTGTCAAGATGAGTAGCCGAAAGAATGTGGCTGTTGTATTGTTCGATACCCTTCATTAAAAATAAAAACAGCACTTTAAGATGGTTGACCTTTTGTTACTACAATGTGTCAGGTAGAATTATATACGATATAAATTGAGATTTAAAGATTATCTCAATTCGACTTTGTTTTACTTATCCTTTTGCACAGGTTTTAGTCAAATGGAATTACGATAAACTATGACAAAACTGTTCCCAATCGATCATCGGAGTTAAGCAGTATCGAGTCTCCTCTGTAAATATATAAGAAACATTTGGTACTGTAAGCAACCTCCAACAACGCGAAATATGTTCTGGCTTTAAATAATCCACAAAGGGTTTATAAGTCGTAAAAAGATTAATCCATACCCAAAAGAAAATAGAGAATGCAAACGATTTTTGTCATTATTTTTTAGCACAAACCTTTAAGGCCCATTTCTGTCCAGATTTCTGTGAATCGTTTTGAACAGAATATATAACACGAGAAACTTGTTAAAAATCTTTATATAAAAAAAAATATTTCATATTTTTATTTTACATAGACATTTATTTTAAGTAAATATTTCTATTTCAGACATTTTGTATGAAACCTGTATTTTTAATTTTCAGTCGCATTTTTCGCAAAAGATTTTTATGGGCCAGCTAATCTTCCCGCTGAATATTTAACATGTTTCGATTAAATATTTCAGTACAAAAGTTTTGTTTTAAACAGTTTGTTTATTGAAGGGCCTATGCTAATACTGTTTTTTTTTTTTGTTTTTTCTAATCGTCTGAGGCTGCGTTTAAATGTTGAGTTGACTACTGGAATAGTTTATATGCAAAATTTAAACAAAATAAAGGACGATTTAATATCATTGTTAATTAAGAAAGGATATTTTTTTTTCAAAATAAATAATGTCAAATATGAAAATGAGTAACTACCGACACTGAAGTTCGATTACAACAGTTTCAATACTACGAAATCTCATACAAGGCCTCATCTGTCATGTTATTTTCTCCTAGCGTGATAGATCATAATTGAAGTCAGTGAGGACAAAGTTTAAAAAATAAAAACCCTCTTGATATAGAAGGTTACGTTTAGGCGTGTTTATATGGATAAAAGGAAAGATAACGGTTGACTCTAGACTTGAATAGGTTAAGATTGTGGTGTTCGGGGTAATTTTCTCTTGGGAGTCATTTCCATAGGGCAGTGGTTTGTGGGAAACTATTTGAGCTGAACTTACTACTCGCCAATGGAATACGGAGGGAATGTGTGTGCTTTGCTATGTAAGTGGCATGGCCGTGAAGGTTAGGCCTGGCGGGAACAAGAAATAAAGTCCATTGGAAATAGCAATAGAGCAGTGCAACTCGCCATATCTCGCCTGTGAGAGAGAGGTTGAAGGGTGGAAATAATTCTTCTCCACCAAGGGCTCGGCGACGCTTTTAAATTCAAGACGTGAAATATGGCAACATTATTCCATTTTCGGCCTTAGCTGACTCTTATAACGGTAGAGGGTAACATGAAATGTCAGGTACTTACTGGCGTGGTTTCTGTAATCTTATAGAGTTATTTGTTGGTGTAGCGTCGGTGCATAAGGTTCGAAGAAGGATTATCTTCGCCAGGACCCACAGGCTTGATTCGCTGAAAGCCAGTTTTACACATTGATATATATAAAAAAAAAATGCAGTAGACAATTAAAACCTTACAAATTTCTGAACAGGTTAGGCGCCATGTATGGCAACCATTTGACGAGGTTATTTAAGTACATGACGCAAGACTTCAGGTTAATGGTTTGTTAAATTATCTGTTCTCCTGTACTGTTATAACTGATCCATACACCGATGTATTTGAATTGTTTATTATTTACTAATTACCCATACTGAATTTCTATGATGGATACAGTGTATGATCCAACATTCTTTTCATTCCAATTTCAAATCTGTTTCAGATAGGTTTATTTTGAGTTTTATTACTTGGAACAAGTATAAATGATGACGATGTTTTGTTCTAGATTATTCTTATCCCAACTATGAACACATGTGTCATTGGCATACCACCCATTTCCATAAGCATATTGGTCGCAGGTGGGAGGAGCAGGATCACTTGTCTCCTTATAGTTTGAGATGCTGCGTGGATTGCTTAATAATCAATGCACGTCTCTGTACATCTGATTAAATGAGTAATAGACTGGCGTGCACCTGATGAGGTTTTATTTTATTTTATTCATTATTTTGTCAAGTGAGGACCTCAATACGACAACGTAAAATTTTGTGGAACAGTACAATTCCTTTATTAAATCGATGCATACTGTTAATTCGGAGCTTGGAATGTTTCTTCTCGTGGAAGAGAAGATTAAGCCTCTATTGATATGATCCTATGCTGCTATGAGTTCGACATATGACATATACTATTTTCATTGGAGTTGTATGCAATGTTGTAAAATCCGAAGTCACATAGGAAGAGCAGAACACATTTTCTGCAGTACTAACACACATTAAAATATCGTTAGAAACCATATATATATATATATATATATATATATAATTATTTATTTAAAAATATGATTCCAACTCGTGACATAAGAGGTCTCATGTTTCAAAACAAGTGCCGAAAACTTCAATATAATTATAGTTTTCGGCTCTTGTTTTGAAACATGACACCTCTTATGTCACGAGTTGGAATCATATTTTTAAATAAATAATTATATTTATGCTCTACTTTTGTATCGAGCACTATTTTTAAAAAATAACTAAAATACTAAGGAACTTTGGATTATTTACTTAACCAGTTCCTTCCTATTTTCTATATATTTTTTATATATATACATATATATATATATATATATATATATATATATAACGTGTGTGTATGAGTGAAATTCTATGATATAACTAATCTCCAGTATGGATAATGAAAGTTAGACATCTTCATTAAGGATGAAGAAGAGAGTTGAAACAACGTTTCATTCTACCGAAGAATGCTAACAGTACCTTGAATAGTTCATGTAAACAACACAGAAATTTAAAATAAAATAGCAACATCAAGGTATCATATACTTAAAATAAAGTGTTGAAACTTATGTGGTACATAATGTTGCAAAAGATTTCTTAGAGTATAATTAAATGACATCTTGAAGGCAAGAGAAGCAAGATGAAAGAGCGAGTAATTTACATATTTAGCGTGTATGAATGGGTGTCAAGACGAAGAAATGGATGGTAAAAGTAGAAAAATTCTAGTAAAAAATACTTTGAATTTATCTAGTAAAAAATACTTTGAGGCACCTACAAAATACAAGTAGTTGTAGAAAGATATCGTCTTTATTATAAAGACTTTGCACATGAAAGATGGATGATACACAATAATTTTTTTATATACTGTTACAGGTAAAGATTGAATCTAAATCAATTCTGTCTCCTAGCCCCGTGTCTGCCTTTAAATAATTTCAGGCCAAGTACATTAAATATTTCCGCTGCCTTATTTCACAACTGAGACGAATAAGTAAGTTTATAGATTTATTAAACCGCCGATTAAATTTATTTTCCGCTTGTATTTATACTGGAGATTTTCCAAATGAGTAAATGTTGTTTCTTTTTTTTATTTTTACCGATGCGAATTTTAAAACATGTAAGTTTTGTTGCCTCAAGAATTTCACTAAAGCAGTCATTACTAGTTTTATTTTAATTAATTCTTCCACCATATGTTGCTTGTGTTGAGATTTACTTTGGCAAGATGAGGTGAAAGCGGTTTGTTTTTACTTCAGAATCGGAAAAGCGTAAAGATAATAAGCCACCCTGAAGAAGAGAATAGGAACTTCCGAATAATGAGATTGCTCGTCACCAAATTGTTAGTGACTTTGTTTTCCTTTTAGAGAAAGTTTAATAAGACGCAACATGCGGTGCATTATTGGAGAACTAGAGGTGAAGTCGGATAGAAGAAAGAAGAGAGACAGCGAGGCCAAAAACAGAATGAGATTTCGTAATTTCAAATCTTATTTGAATAAAGGAAGAAAAATCTTCCATTCTCTCAAAGCATCCAACCATTTCCGACAACATGAAAAGTAATGAAGTACATAGTGATTTTCCAAGCGTAGCTGAGATATGGCACAAGTCCGAAAGAATAGGCCACCCAGTGAGAATCGAGTTCACTATTCAGCGGTAACTGTTCTAACTTGCTAACCACTACACCGCCTCGAGGTGCGATGTGATTTTCCAAGCGTAGCTTAGATGTGGCACAAGGCCGAAAGAATAGGTCACCCAGTGAGAATCGAGTTCACTATTCAGTGGTAACTGTTCTAACTTGCTAACCACCACACCGCCTCGAGGTGCGATGTGATTTTCCAAGCGTAGCTTAGATGTGGCACAAGGCCGAAAGAATAGGTCACCCAGTGAGAATCGAGTTCACTTTTCAGTGGTAACTGTTCTAACTTGCTAACCACCACACCGCCTCGAGGTGCGATGTGATTTTCCAAGCGTAGCTTAGATGTGGCACAAGGCCGAAAGAATAGGCCACCCAGTGAGAATCGAGTTCACTATTCAGTGGTAACTGTTCTAACTTGCTAACCACTACACCGCCTCGAGGTGCGATGTGATTTTCCAAGCGTAGCTTAGATGTGGCAAAACGCCGAAATTAGGGGGCACTCAGTAAGGATCGAACTCACTACTGAGTCGTAATTGTCCTAGCGAGACAAGCTCGCTAACCATTGCACCGCTTTGAGGTGCCCGAATGATTTTCTCAGCGTAGTTTATGTGCAACAAGGCAGAAAGTAGTGGCACTCAGTGAGAATTGAACTCACTTTTCAGTAGTAACTGATCTAGCAAGACAAGCTTGTTAACCATTACACCACGCCGAGGTGCCCACGTAATGAGGAATGTAAGCTTGAATGCTGTCGTGAATATTTAGAGGTCGTTTTCTTTGCGTTATAAGGCTTTAAGAGAAATTTAATGTTAAAATGTATTGAAAGCCCACTGATTTTGTAATTCTGTGTTAAATCATTCAAAAACTCCTTTGCCCATAAAACTATTGCTGATAAAATTTTGGATAATTATAAATGGTAATCATAAAAACAAAAAAGATAAAAAATATCTGAATGAGATGTAATTTTAATATTTCGTTAAGTGTAACTTCAGCACCTCCATTAAGCAACTTTGTTTTCTTGGGTAAGATAGCCTGACGGAGCCCATCTCACTTCAGCCTGGTTTTGAATTCAATTTTCCTTTTCCTAGATTGGTTGCTATCTCAAGGAAATAGATCTCAGTTTTCACTACTATCTAACCCATAACTGGAGATCCATCACCTTTTACAAAGCATTGAGTAAACAAAGCAGAATTGAGCGGAAATTGAACTCGGCATTTCTTACCGGGACCGATAATTATTATGCTGATCACGTCTAAACATACCAACCGTCAGGATTTAAATTTAAATCCAAGTGTCTCGGTATCTTTATCTTTTCCAATATAAATCCTAAAAATCGTTTGTTGTATTACTCGCTTTACATCAATAAAAACTCTCTTATTTATATGAATTAAATTATACAGGAAAGCCGTGTAGAAAAAAAAATAAATACTGTTCATTGTGAAGTTTCAATGAATTTTACTCCTAATGAAATATTCATCGAATGGAACAAGATTCTAAAAATGAATAAATATATATATATATATATATATATATATATATAATATATAGCCCACTGGAATACCTGACATCAAGTGTTATATTCAGTAGCAATGTTCAACCAGCCTTGGCATCTATTACCCGATAATGAGGCAACGCTAATATGCAAATAGTGGCTTAGATTGGGCTTACAGATACAGAACACTCAGCTCAGATTAAACTCACTGTTCAGTGGTAATACTTATCCAGCTAAGCTCGTTAACCATTTCTCAACGCTGAGGCATTCATATTCTTTCTGAAGTTACTTTCCCATTAATAACACAAATGAAAATAAACGTTACAAACAAACGATTTTAGCTATGCTTTCATTCCCAATGATACCGAGGGCTTTTATAACGTTACAAATAAACCTGGGACTTAAATAGATGGCCGTATAGTCAAATTAAATGCTATATTAAATATTCTATGGAATTATGATGTTTACGGTAGTTAGATATGTAGATTGGACGTTTATCAAATTTTAGCTGAAAAATCCAGTTTATGAGTGCGATTTAATATCTGGTGCAGACAGACTTAATGGATTATTTTAGATTTAGATTTGAAGTGTATATTTATCGAATCCTGCTTTTCATTTCCCTCCCCGTGGAATTGTTACTTTGTGGAAGCATCTCCCCAGAGGATGCTTTCCTGAAAACTACAATCCTTGTTTCTTCAAGTTTCGGGGTACCCGATATCTATCATACACGTCCTTATAATATATACTTCTTTCTTTCCCCACTCCCTTACAACAATCTCCTTGTATTGGATAAACAATAAAAACAAAAATCGACTAACCACATTTCGATGTAGAATTTCTATGGTTCAATAAAACAACCCCAGAATTGTTGCAGCGCGGAATTGATGCATCCCTGATAGCTGCAATCTTGATCAGGTTAATTTACCCTACATATAAATTACTTAAAACATTATTTTAGTGGAAACCCGTTTTGGAAGAGACGCAACATATGTGTGTGTGAGAGAGAGAGAAAACACACAGAAAGGAATGTCTTAAATACTACTAAGTGAATTTGATTTCAGGTTTTATTAAATTCAGCCGCCATGGTCTGTGTAAATTTTTATTTCATTTTCCAATTTTCAAATACGTTCAGGCATATCCAGAATAAATTTATGGCGCAGATCTTCAAATTTCCTGATTTTTGTTCAGTTCTAAAAATCAGACATTTTTTTTCTACACGTTTGTTCTCAATGTGTAACAACGTATGAAAAGAAATTGGAAAATGCTATAAAAGTTTAAACGGGCAGAATTTCTTGGTTGAATTTAATAGAAATTGAATTCCCGCTGTCTCTCTCCTCTTCTCATCTATATATCTATCTGTTTTACGGCAATGTTATTTTATGTTACCTCTCGTTTAGTTCGTAATTCGTCTTTCAATATATCCGTTTTTCTCACTTTCATTAAATTTTCTACCCACCGATTTTATATATATAAGGATTCCTTCCCAAATACAATTATATATATATATATATATATATATATATATATATAATTGTGCATTTGGCCAGCAGTCCCTATTTTATACAAGTTTCATTAAAGACGATTGACAAGGTATTGCGATTATGATTTTAGCTAATTTTGTGTGAACGTATAATTTATTCTATCTGTACATGAAGTATGTAAAGATACAGAACTTTCAGACCATTCCTACATTATGCCCAGAAAAAAAATATATATATATATATATATATATATGAACACAAAAATTAAATAAAAACAGCTTAATCGCAGTACCTAGTCAGTCGGCTTTAATGAAACACACACACATATATATATATATATATATGGGGGAGAGATCAAGAGTGATGATTGCACTGTCGTATTACAGACAGTATTGGTACCTATAACCACACTGTCTATATAAACGCCCTACCTCAAATATTAAACGCTGGTCCTCTAATAAATATAGCAATTGTTAAAATTTATATGGTAATATTAACCGTTTCCTTATAATTAAACATTCAGTATTCGTTAACAGAGCAACTTATACGGCTGCTGGTTGAAATTAATGTTTGTCTTTAAATAATTTTTCAGGAATATAGGTTTGTCGATTCCAGTCGCCGTTATTGCTCTTTTCAGTATTGACATGGTTTCCTTCCTAAACATTTATTTGAAATAATGCCGAATGTCAACATGTTGATTATTTTTCATTTTGTGTTATATATGGGAGGCGCAAAAACGCATATGTATATATATATATAATCCCATCTCTGTTTTAAAAGTTTCCCCTCAATAAAATATTTTGAAATCATGATTTATAAATAAATTAACCGTTTTCTGACAGTGAAAATCTGTGAAGTGAGAAATGGTTTCTTTCTTTGGTGCCATAACAACTGTTATCTTTGTCTTGCTATGTTTTGTTTTATTCGCTTTTTTGACAGTCTTTTTGATGATATTAAGTATATACTTTTTTTAGATGTGAATTGTTGGCGGTTGGTTATCTTTAGACAAAGATGGAAAGACGTCAGATCCCGAAGGATAGAAAAGGTGACAATGCAATGCTCTGAAATCTCAATTGACAAGATGTCCAAGATATTTAGCATTAATCATATTCAGTATGTAAACCGCAAGGGAATAGTGAATTTTCAAGTCTTATTTTTATTTCATTTTTTTTATTTTTTATTTCACGATATGTGCATAGTGGAAGAGTTACCGTCACGGATAGTGAAATCAACGGGCAGATTTCAGCCACTCTGATGCGTTCACTTTCGCAGAACTGCCTTGTGATTGAAATGAGTCTGTTTTCTATGTCAAGTATTGGTCTAAATGTCAGAACAGACTCTCTCTTAAAGTGGCAACCAGTCTAAGAAACAAAATTCTGCATTCGGAATCAACCTGAAAATTTCATTCGCTCTTTCTCTAGACGCGCCATTATTATTATTATTATTTTTAAAGCATTTCACCCCAAGCGATGCAGGAGAGCCATTAGCATGCAAGGTTTTACAGAGAGTGAGAAGAGTGTAAAGAGGCGTGATAGAGGAAAGTATGAAGTGAAGGACGAGGAATTAGGTCAAGTTACCTGAAGATATTGATTGACATTGCATTTGAATAATTGAAGATTATAGCTATCAAGGAAGAAAGTAAGAGGAAGGGAGTTCCACACACGGGAAGTGCGGGACATGAATCTATTGGAGTAGAAGAGACGGCTACATTTAACCGTTTCAACAGTGAAAGGGTAGAACTGAGATGCCAGCCTAGTAGCGCGCTTAAATTCATGCACTTTGGAAGCGAGCGAAAGTAGTTTGTAGGAGCAGTTTCAGTGAAATTATTAGTAGAAAAGTGTTATACTGGAACACACCTATTCTATTGTTAATAGACACTCCCACCTATAATAAATAGGAGTAGTAGCAGTCGCTCAGCGAGTCGTCGAGTGAGTTGGTTAGTCAGTCGATATCGGACGACAGTTAGTCGGATATTAAAGTATCAGCCACCACAACTAGATTGCTGCGTCATTAACTATTATATCAAGTTCCTAACGTTTTATAAGTCGAACCTATTTTAGGACCGACTTAGTACAAATATAAACCTCCACTGTGAAAGCACTACATAACAAAAAGACAGGGGGAAACGACGGTACGTCTATGAGAACGTGACTGTAGATCAGGACCATTCATATTGCATATGTCTCTGGATTTTGTCGAGGATCTTGTGATGAACAGAGGGTGATCCAGATCGTATACGGCAGCAGTAGTCCATGCAAGGGCGAATGGTTGATTTATAGATTTGAAGGATGGACTCATGCGATAAAAATTTACTGGCGCGACACAGAGAACCAACATTCCTTGCAGTAAATGAAGCTATTGAATCAATGCATTTGTTCCATCTCAGGTCAGCGGACAATGTTAGACCAAACAGGCGCAGAGAGCTGCTGTCGTAGAGTTGAGCATCAGACATTCTAATAGGATACAGGGAGGGTTCCCTGTTGTAGATAAAAGATAGCAGTTTCGTTTTTGAGGCAGTAAAGTTTACCAGCCATTTCTTGTTCCGGTCAGCCACAAATTTCTACTATGACTGAGATATGTGATGACCTTCGACCCAAATGGCTTACGTGAATCGTGATATAATTATTATTATTATTATTATTATTATTGAGTAAAACAGCAGCGCACCGATAAAGTAATGCTGGGATACAAATATAGCTATATATCCATCATTATGCCTTGTTTGATACGGGTATCCTAAACGTAAGCATCACGGTCAATGTTTGCATGATCGTAACAGATGTTGGAAAAGCTTCACATAATCTTTCAGGTGGGGCCCAGTTAGAAATACCTACCATATTTTTAATTCAATAAAGATATACATTTATTGGCTCCATGGCTCGTGGAGCATGATAATAACTAAAGATCTTTAAATATTAGAGAATAACGAACACACACACACACACACGTGTTTGTGTATGCGTGTTAGTCGTTGGTATTTAAAGGTTTTTATTATAATAATGACAATAATGCTACATTAGACATAGCACTAATGGCTTCTTATTTTGTGTACATAAGTTCAATGGATGTTCCTTTATGAAGATTTTAAACTTATTTTCTACATTTCGCCTAGTATTCTTACTTTTATTTTTTTAAATAAACCTCCCAGTGTGTGAGTACGTTCAACTATCGTTAACCATTATCAACAATATATTTGTGCTATGTTTTTCAATTATCGCGTGTTTTACCGTGAGTTCACATGACAGTATGTATTCTATGTGTTTGTCTTTTTTGTACTGAAACCTATTAAATATGTTTGTTAGAAATTCGAGGTTCTTTTTTTTTGATTGATGATTAATTTTTGTTTGCATGCTTAATGTTTCTAGTAGTGGTAGCCATTTTTTTCTTTTCTTTTTTTACATTTGTTTTTTTTTTTGTAAATAGCAGTCTACTCTTATTCGTAAGGATTTGTCGGATTTTTTTTTTTTTTTTTTTGCTTTGTGGTTAGTGATTATGTGATTTAATTAAGCTATCATACAATAAATGTGCGGTAATGTAGTTGTTGTGAAACCAATATATTTGAATTGTTATTTTTAGATAACAATACTTCGGATAAGCACACGAATTAATATATTGGATTGATTTGCTGAAATTCCGATATTCTGTTTTGTTGATAAAGGTAATATTCGAGTTAGTTTTTGTAATAAGTAGTTAGTTTAATTGTATCTATTTTTATCGTTACGTGATATGTATTTATGCATAAGGTATCTAATGATTATTTTCTTATAGTTTACGGCTATTATCATGTTGATTCTTCTATTATTCTCCATATCATTTTTACATTATTTTATATTTATATTGTATTTCTTTAATTTTTTTTCCTGTGGTTTAAATGTTTATCCGATTTATTTTTACAGCTTATTGACAATTTGTAGATTACTTAAAGTTGAAACACATCTTTAGTCTGTAAGTATATTTGTTTTCGAATGAATATTGTATTAACCGTATTCGTAGATAATATTTTTTTATATAAAATTCTACTATTTAACCCATATCTGTGTTAGAGAAGAGGTGTATTTATAATTTTCCCAAGGGTATTTTCCCGTGAGTAAATGTAACGAAACCGACTTTAATTTGAACCGAACTTGTCTCTATTGAGTTCTCATTCCGAGCCGATATCTATTACACTAACCGTACATCCAAACTTACAGCACCTGGTATTCTCAAACGATAGCCCTTTTAAATACTGACCAGACTTGACATTGCTTAAATTCGGTGATCAGATTGTTAACGTGATATGGCCGTAAGCCAAAATGTCTATAGACATTGTGGTTAGGGAAATTGTTAATTATTGTTTATCAAGAATTAACTTGTGTATGTGTGTGTACAATGACTTTCTGTAACTGTCTATATTTCTGAGGTGGGGCATTATGTACACTATTTACATTATTTAGAATAATGTCCTCATCTTTGTTGCCATATTTATCACAACGTTTCGGCCGTTGTACGCTGAGGCTTTTTTCTGGTGGTTGGAATGTCGAACTGAACTCTTTATTTCGCTCGCTAGGATACTGTTCTAGTTCCACGTGCCATGTCTAATGGATATCAGTTATCTCCTGTTAATTCACCACTCCAAGTTCTCCATTGCCTTAAACAGATATTGAACTCACAACTCTTTGGGTTCTCTCACTGGATTAAACCAACTGGAAGTTATATGAGTGTAGATGATAGAGGATTAGTCAAAATTGTTAATTATATCACTGTTTTCTTTGTTTCTAAGGACATTTACCTAATTCTTAATACTGCGTTTCGCCTATGAAATGCATTCGCTAATCCGACTAACCAACGCCTTTATCCACTGTGCCGTGTGTCTTTAAGGAAATTTGTGTATGAATTTCTGGGACTTAATGTCTTCAACAACCATTTTTTTACCAGTGCTCATATTGCAATTTTTGCTGTTATCATTGCATTTTTTTACGTTGTGATAAATATAGCAACAAAGACGAGGACAATAGTCCGAATAATAATGACTTTCTTAAGCATTTTTCTTATTTTCATATCTCTTGTATATATGACATAATCATATAAAATTACTAATAATATCATACTCGTTTAATCTCGTTTGAATAGGTTAGATGTTTCTTCTTTCTGTTCATTGTATCGTAGATGAGCCAAATATTTCACATTTTGTGCCTGATTCGCATTGATTGATTGATACTGGTTTTCCCAAAAGTTGTGTTCTCTGATAGTTACATATTTTAGCTTCTTCTAAAGAAGAAATTCCCAGAAGTCTAGTATCCATTAGGTCGCTTAATAAGAAGACCATACATCTTCGGACCTCATGGAATGGCGCTATATAATCACAAACAAAGAACTGTACCAAATAATCTAAACCACATGATCTGAGGACGTTCAACATCAGAAACAAATAAAATGGATAGCACATGACATTCGTAGAGAGAAAATAATGACATAATCAAGATGACGTTCCACCATACTTCACACAAAATGTTAGAAAGGAAAACGACATTGATACTGCAAGAGATAACAGTAGGTTTGAGAAATGTATTTTCCTGAAAATTTGTTTTAAATGCAACGGTTAAAAAGTTGTGCTTTAGCATCCATTAGAACGTGAAAAGTTAACCATTATGGAATGTTTTAATTTTGTTAACTGAAAATTCAACTTTTTGTTTTTTTTGGGGGGGGGGAAAATACAAATAAATTTGTTTTAATAGAAAGTTTTTTTTATGAATTTCAATCGACATCATGAGCTTTTCGGCGAATGATTGCCGAATGTTTCGATAATTGAGAGATTACATTTTTTATCACCTTTTTTATGTGATTTATATAGCCCTTTATATAATATTTTCCATAAGAGAGTTAAACAATATTTTCCCCTTAACATCCTGTTCAGTAATTACTCCATCATCCATATTGCTAAACAAGTTATTTGATGTCTCTCTCTGACCCACGTGCTTTAGTAAGCGTTAAATTCTTCTAGCCCTCCTTATGCATTCATTCTTTTTTGATTGAATGTATAAGTGTCCATTTTCATTAAAACTTCCTCGTTGATCATCTATTCTGTCCATGGTATTCTTAGCATCCTTCTGTAAAATGATATCTTTCTTGAGTGTGGTGATATCTTCTATGAAGAAACTGTCCAGCATTCAAAACCATAGAGGGGATAATTTTTAAATAGCAATTTAATTTAGCCACTATTTTCTTTGGATATTTCCCTAATTCTTAATCCGTCCTGGGTATGGCGATAAACTACATCCCCGTCCTGGGTAAGACGATAAACTACGTCCAACTGCAAGGGCTCTGATCAGGAGGTTTTGAGGAACGTGGAACTACCTCTTAATCGCTGGTGTTCCCAGGTCCACACTGACCCGGGGTGGTAGTACTGTTAGCGTCCCAGCTATGGGTAAATAGTTAGCCCACAAACTGGGGTTAAAACCCTATGTAAGTGTAAAAATAAGTTTTAACATCATAAATATTTTATAAAGAAAAAATATTATCAGCAATACATTTTTGAAGAAAACATATTACCAGAAATAGAAATGTTGTCGGTATTAAATGACCCATTAAGGTTGATATGCCCTAAATCAAACCAAACCAAACCAAACCTACTTCTTAATACTGCGTTTAGCCTGTGAAAGACATTCGCTATTCCGATATTCATATTTCTGTATCACATTTGATGTAATCGGTTACGGCACAGCCGAAATATTTAAACTTCTGTATCTGATTTTAATGATTGAGTTTATTTAAAAAGTCTGCAAAATTACTTTATGCGGGAATTTTTATGAGTGCAGCTGATAGATGTTTAAGCAAAATGGCGAATTATATCACTGTTATCTCAGAGCGGGTTTCTGAATGAAAATATTAACAAACTGATTGGAAGACCTAGCTCAATTACTTGGCGGTCCGAAAAAGATTATCAGATCGAGTCCATTAGATTTCTTTTGATGGACACATGAAAAGACTGGTGGTTATTCATTTTAACCGTTGCGATTATATGACTTGGGACCAGGGCAACAAATAAGCTTCAGGATATTAATAAAAGTCTATTGAAAACCGTATTTGTGGAACTGCAGAATAACATCACAGTGAACTTCGTAAGACTATATACTTATATATGTATTGAAAAACTAATAAATTCTTTTGCTTATGCTTTATATTGATTGCTGTTATTCTCTGTAGAACTAAAGTTATGAAAACTGAAAACAGAAGAAAGATTTGAAATAACCTGTATAGAAAGTGAAGTGGCAAAACAGACAGCATTGCACTGAATGTTTATCCTTTCACTTGTAAAGTAATGGGTATTTGGTGGCTTTCTTCTGGCTTTAATGATAATGACGATATTAACCGTTTCCATTCATGTAATATTCGGCATACTTTGACTGAACTTTTAGTGTCACTGTAAATCGATATTCATAAAATCTATCTTAAAACAATTATTCGTGAAAATAGGTTTCTCAGTCGTTTTCGATTACTGGTGTAAATTTCCTCCCGAATCTATTGTTTAAGGTATTATGGAAAGTAAAAAAAAAGATTATTACATCATTATTTTCTGTCTATATTTCTTAGATAAGATAACTATTTACATTGTTGGAACTGTTTGTTATCATAATTTTATTCACGATGTTTCGGCCGTTGTACGCTCAGGCTTCTTCAGGCCCAGTGGATAAAACCGTTGGCTGAAGTAATCCAGTGACTTGACTCATTCAAGAATCTAAATAAGAATATAGGTTTATCCCTTGATTCCTGTTTAAGAATGGCTTTCCCGTTCCTTCTAAAGCCATTTCATTCTCTTTCACTTCAGGTGGTCGCTTGCGCCTTCGTTGTATTATCACTTTGCTTGGGTTGTGTCTCTTACTCTGTAACCCCCTACCTTGAGTGGCTCTTGGGTTTTGTGGAGAGTGGAGAACATTGTAAAAAATATTCTAGTCATCCATCAAAAAAGTAGGTATCAGAACCCTTCCGTTTGGCCGTAATACACACACACTTGTGTGTGTATATATATATATATATATATATATAAGAGAGACAGACTTCAGCATAATAATATGGTTAGGTTACATTTTTTCCCCAAAACTAACATCTTAAGATACAGAGGTCTCGTGTTGGCTGCAATATAATAATTTTAGCAAGATAAACTTACTATTATATTGTGCTTGATCATAGCGGGGAATATCATTCAGTTCAGCTTATTCCAAGATAACACGAAACAAGGGAATATTACAACCTACGATTGTCTATATCTCTGAGATGAGTAACTATCTGCTCTATTTACATTGTTCGGACTGTTGTCCCCGTCTTCACTGTCATATTCAAGATGTTTCGAACTTTGTACGCTCCGGTCATCTTCAGGAGATATACCCAAGTTTATTAGCACGTAAGTGAATGTAATGGATTCGATGGGAATTCGAACTCGGCTCTCCGATTTTTCAGTCCCATCCCCTATCAATTACTCCATCGTAAGCAATAGATATGACTAACATTTCGTTTCTATTGCTTAAGATGGAGTATTTTTAATATTATACTCATTTTTTTTTATTGTGTTTTAACATTATCGAAGTGTCGCTGGTGTGTGCAGGCTGACAGATAAAGTTTTCCCCACCCGAGTATTTAATTACTATCATTTTTCTCTCGTTTTCATTTTCTTATGATGAGACATTTTTTTTTTCTTCCCGTAATGACCATGAATATCTTATATTATTTCCTGCCGGCAACAAAATACGTTTTCTACTTCATATGCATTATATTTTTTTGTTTTTATTTCCGGTTTTGATGTATGGAAATTACAACGAGTAAGAAATGATTATTTTTTAATGTTTTTTTTTTAGCCATTTACAATGATATTAAATTCCCGAAACGATTATTCAAGAAATATCATTTCCTCGACCTACATAATTTCTTTTTCGATTAATAATCTTCAATTGTTCTTTTTCTTTTCTTTTCCGTATTTTACCAAAAACTATCTGTTTTCTTCTCATTTGTTTAACCGGATGGAAGTAATCTCTAAAAAGTAATTTCGTGTTTTCCTTTATAAAAAAATACTTAAAATCAAATCCTTTTCTGTATTTCTCGCGAGGCTTGTAATCTGTTTTCTTTCTTGTATGTCTCTATCCTTTGATGAATTATTTAGACAAAGAACCTATCAGTTACCAGCTATTTTTGATGAAATTCATATCGGAAATTCAAGTCAGTAAGAATACAACATAAATGTATTTCTGTCAGGTAAACCTTGTAACATGAAAGTTTTATAAGTTCATATTTATATGAACTTATAAATGTACGTCTATATTTCGGAGATGAGGTATTGTAATTGTTTACATTGTTCGGACTGTTGTTCTCATCTTTATTGCCATACTCACAACGTTTCGGCGCTTGTACGCTGCGGTCGTCTTAAAGTGATTAGAATTTTCGAACTGAGCCCTTTATATTCTAGTTCCATTCCACTTGCGGATGTCGTGGTTATCGCCCTTAACTCAACTCTCAAAGTTTTTGTTCAACACTGCATTTGCCAGGTACTGAAGTTACAACTCTTTGGTTCTAGTCACTGGATTCAACACTGGGCCATGTGTCCTTGAGGACATCAGTGTATGAATTTTTGGGACTTATAAACTTAATGTCTCCGCTTACATTTTTTTTACCAGAGATCAAATTACAATTTTGTAGTTATTGCTTTTCTCTAGCACTCTGTATTACACTTGTTCCGATATTAATGTCTATGCTTGGCCGGCTTAGACTTTTGTGGCCTAGCATATGTGCTGATTTCTTAAGATTTCGTATTTTCAAGACATTTGTTGAGTGTGGGGAGGGAGGTGATGTGTTGTTGGTGCATAATCTAAATTAGATATCTGTGATTACAATCTTGAGACTGCGTACATTGAAAAGACGTAACACCGTAATGGTTAAACAATGCATTAAAATTAAACAATTGAGTTTTAAATGAAACTCCAGATAAAGATTTTTTTAATAACAAATAATTTATTTCGATGCTTTCTACATTGTGTGGTGCGTTTAATAAAACTATTGAAAAAATGGAAAAGTTGGTAATTTGTTGCAAAATCTACGTCGGCAAAGCGGTAAATGTCGATTCAGTTGATGAGTAATCATCTAAGTTCACATCATGGAATCCCTTCTCCAACTGACTTTCCTTTTTTTCATCGTTTGTATTTAGTTGCCAGTTAGCAGGTGCTGCTCATAATGAAGCCCTTGAGAAATGTGTGGGAAGCGCTGTCAGTAGTATATTATTATTATTATACGAACATTTCAAAACGCTGCCGGAAGTACCATAAAGAACCTATGCGTAAATGTATTATTTTGGTCATTCGACTCCTGATTCTGAGACGGCAACTTCCGGTCGATCAGACACATTTTGTTATCGTATTGCGGGTGTTTTTCAATATTTTAAAATACCGCGAGGATCAATAATTATTTTCTTTCTCTAAATTAAATCTGAACAAATTATACACAATTATTTTTTAAGTTATAGTCGCACATCGGTTGTTTGGTGAATAAATATTTATTTATTATTGCATAAAATATGCTACTCAGTATCCGTAGAAAAACATCTGATTTATAAAGAGACTATGGCAAATGTTTTCTATAAACTGCTTATTTTAATAAAATAAAAACAAACTGGAATATTAAACTAAGTGCTGCATAGTGTTGTTCTATGACATGTGATCAATAGTCAACTCCCTTCTGTCTGACTCTTTATTCTAACTAACATATTCAAATTCAAATCCTGTTTGCCAATTCCACGACACTTCTCTGAACCGAAGCGGTGTAATAATTTTAGTTGTCCTTGAACTTGTACAACCCTTTCATTTTCTCTCCCTTGAGATTCATGTCCTGTTCTTTTTAATGGAGTTCTTGGTCTCATTTCATCTTCTTACGTGTTTGAGTCACTTACGCTGTCATCCAGAAGCTCGACTTATATTACATTATCCTGATCTGAAGAACTCATCCTTTCCTCTCTGTCAACATTTTCTTTCATCTCATCTTCCTCTTTAATTATGTGTTCTAATTGGTCAGAATGGACAATTAAGCTTTTTATTTTCTTTGTTATAATGGTTGTGTTACGTCCCCCTTTGCATGATGAAATTAGCACACTCAGGACCTGCTACATTGTCTTTCTTCAACTATATTTTCATATTCATACAACCCTGTTCAGAAATATCTAAACTATCAGCTGTACACAACCGCTTTTTAAGATCAGTAGTGAAAAAAGCCGACAGTAAATAAAACCAGGAGAAGTTGGCAAAGATTATCCTCCTTTGAACATTGTGGTCTGAGCTAAAAAAATCACAAAGAAAGAACTGTACAAATAAGAGAAACATCACATGAGGATTACCAACAACGGTAACAAATAAATGGATAGCACATAACTTAATACTCCCCACCACTTCAAGTAGAATGTTCGCAAGGAAATCGCCATTAATACTGGAAAGAGGTTTAAAAAGCTACTAAAAAGTGGTTCAAGACAAAGGTTTTATAAATTTCAACAAAAACAGTACCAGCTGCTCGGTCAAAGGATGATAAATGTTTCCTTGCAGGGAAACGGCTCATATTACCGTTACCTTTCTTCACTAATGGGTTCCAAACACTGGAACACAGATGGAAGAAGTATGTTGACCACAAGAGGTTCTATATTAAAAAAAAGAATATACCTCATTTGCTTACATTTCAAGAGAGTGTCTTGGTCAGACTGTGAACTTTTACAATAACCCTCGTAGTTCCAATAATCTAATATGTCTTGGCGGCCATCTTGTTCATTTGAGTTAAAAATAATGATGCAATGAATAAAATGAAGTAACGAATTAGTGTTTGAGCCATAGAACAAATTCATTATTAATGAACGATTTATAACCATTTTTATGTAATTTAAAATTACGCAGTCATTAAAAATCGAAACAAATGGTTGATTGATAAATATGTACTTCAACATACAAAGTAATTGTTCAAAATTGATTTATTTCAATTGATTGTCGTAGTGCAAACATAAAATGCGTTTCCCTTCATGAAACTATCGAAAGACGCAAAAAATAGTTTCGTTAAATCTTAAAATTAAAATCTTTTTAGTGTGAAATCATTAAAAAAAAAACAGTTCGATTTAATCGTCTCAAAAATAAACTTGATGACTCCTGCGTAATGATGAAATATGAATTGATTACATCCCAAAACACTACTTTTCCTTCTAATCCTCTCAGTTAATTGATAGTTAAATATCGAAATATTTGAATTTCTTGTGTTGAAGCGATTTCAAATTCCTATCGATTTCACGAAAATAATGCAAACGCAAGTAAATTTAATTGGCTTCCTATATTTGAAATGCCCAAACTCATCATCAGTCCTTCGACTGCTTTAATTGTCGGTTTGACCTGAGGGCAGAAGAATCAGACAACTTTCCCCAGGCTGATCTGTTAGCGGCTTTCAGAAGTTCTGGTATTGTCATGTCCGTCCATTTTTTTTCACGTTGTCTGCCCAGCTCTTGCTTTGCCGTCGCCGCCTGCGTCCGCCTTCAACAGCGCCGTGCATGATTGTCGTCCCGTGTGATATGGCTAAACCATGACATCTTCTGACGCTTAATAGTGGTGAGGTGAGATCCTTGTCGGCCCACGAGACTTTTGACCTTACTTCGTATATATATAGTCGATGGTTTAGTGCTCCAAGTAGGAAATGAAGCTTTCTCAGTCATTTGTTCTCGAACGCCTGGATCCTTTTCCCCGTCTCAACCAGGACTGTCCAAGTTTAACACACGTGCAGGAGGATGGATACGAGCAGCGAGTTGTAGATCTTAGTCTGGAAGCTTATGTTGCTCTTGCATATCATTTCCTGTCTGGCCATCGCTGGTGTGGATTCAGCGATCCGTGTTCAGATATGTGTTGTAAGTGCCATCCAAACTAACAGAATATAAAAAGTCTAGCAGGTGTATAAAAGAAACTAAGTTTAATTGTCAGAAGCAAATATAATTTTATACCATTGTTCAGCTAATACAAGACACAAGAACCACTCGATGTGGAAGGTTACTGAATGTGGTTTTTATAAAAGCGTACAAGGAGTAAATAAAGGTGTAAGTTAGCATATCTAGGATAAATAACAGCTGACTCTCGACTTGTAGGGGTTAAGGTCGTAATGATCCCCGGGTGTCTGTACCACAAAATAACAGCTGTGGGGAAGGGTCTCACAAAGCAAAAATTTCTATTTAACAATGGATTACGAATAAGGATGAGTCGATTATGTGTACGTTGCACGGTGGGCCCTAGCTGTGAAGGTCAGAAACGTTTGGACATAAGTATGTAGCTCGTCTGAATGTCTGCCATGAAAATATAGATAGCCTCTCGCTATTCTAACAACTTTTCGCTTGCGAGAAGATGGACGGTAATCCATCACCCACAAGGCTGTGTAAAGGATTTTTAACTTTGTCAAGTCTAGAATAGGAGGCGGGTCCAGCCCTGATATCGCTGGAACTGTCCGTTTGAATGTGTGTAACATAGACTCTTGTTCTCCGTATTCTTTTCACCAAAATACTATTTTAATCCAATTACACACACACACACACACATATATATATATATATATATATATATATATATATATATATATATATATATATATATATATATAAAACAAAAGGGTCACTGCATTCATTGAACACAGAGAGAATTGGATAATAATGTAACAAGAATTTCAGTTTAAAATGTTCCGTATGTGATAGACAAGTTCAGTGGCATGAACAAATTACTTGATTTTGCGAAACTCACACAGACGTACGCTGACACACACACACAAACGTAAATTCACACAGACGTAGACTCGCACACACACAGAGAGACGTAGGCTCAGAGACACACAGAGAGACGTAGGCTCAGAGACACACAGAGAGACGTAGACTCAGAGACACACAGAGAGACGTACACCCACTCATTCTCTCTCTCACGCACACCCACACACACAGAGACGTGTACTCACGCTCTCTCACGCACACACACTCACACAGACATGTACTCACACTTTCTCTCTCTTGCGCACACACATTCTCACAGTCGATTATTTTGTTTGTACTTGATTTACAAATGTCTATATCTCTACGAGATGTTGAATGAAACAAACCCTGACCAATGCCCGTGTCATCATCTCACGTAACCAAAACATATCACAATCACATGTCTCGTAATCTCTGAGGGTCGATGGGGCATCAATTTTTACTGTGGCGGAAGTTCTTTCTATGGAAGATAGCATGACGTGGCCCAAGCCCATACAGGCTGGTTTTAATTCACTTATCTCTTTACTAGACTGGTTGCCAACAAAGGCTATAGTCACCAATCTGTACAATTATTTATTGACCTGTAGCTGTGGGAGGGAAGAGATTGATTCATAACTTTTCCTCCAGTATTTGCCATTCAGTGAATGCAACAAACTCGACTGGAAATTGAACTCTTCAATTTCTCATTCCGATTCGTTATCCATTACACAACTACACTTGAAAGGAATATAATGAAGACAGATATCAAACAGAATCAGAAACAAACATATTGTACGATATTTAAGCTGCTAAAATACAAAAGGGTAACTTTGTCCTTGGGCCAAGTCTATTAACGTGTATGATCATCGCTTTACACAAAGCTTCTATCACTCGTAAGCCTGAGCAGCGTTTTCCCGTTTGCCAGCCCCCCCCACGTCTCTGTCTTCCAACCATTCAGAAAAGTTTGTCTGATAGGTAGTCCGAAGCCATCCTCTATCACTGTTACCCTATATATTCTCTTTGAGAGTTAAGTTACCCAAGCCGTTTTTAATCATTGAGTCCCCAAGAAATTCCAACCGTTTTTTTTTGTTTTTTTTTTTTTTTTTTTTGTGTTTGTTTTTTTCTGAATCTGAGTATGTGTTCATTTTGTTAGAAATTCGTAAAAACTTACTCTTTGCTTACACGTTACGTTCATGGAATTCTCAATATGTTTCTGTAGAAAAAAATGCATGCTGCCTCTAATTTCATCTCCATCTGTGGAAATATTGTCCAGCATTCACTGTCACAAAAAAGATTGCTATTACGTAGCAATTAAAAAAGAAAAAAAAAAACAAATCAAATCCATTACAAATAAACGGTGTTTCGCTACCAGTACGTGGTGCGATGGGTAAATTGTCGCCATATTATATTTTTAATTTCGCGCATGCGTGTTTTTTTGTTGTTTTTTTTTTTTTGCTTTTGTCGACTGCACAGTATAATAGGGTCAGTTGGGCACCGTCTGTGAGAAAAAGAGCACCATGACACAATTCACTCCGCCACAAATACTGCTTGGTATTCGCATCGGAAGCTCCAATACGAACATTTCAGAGTGTTTAGGTGTCAATCTAAGGACAGTGCAGATGATTCGGAAAGAGTTGGATGTGTTTAATGATGATTACGAAGGTGTTTGGTGTGATCGTTAGTTATGGTGACGTTATGCCTCCATTCATGTTCCCACAAGGCCTCAGACACCGCTGAGGCCTATATCAAGTGCCTTGAGGAGGTATTGCTGCCCTGGTTCAAGAGGATGGCTGCGGGAAAACTCTGTCTGGCAACAGAAACCTGCACTATGCCACATAAAGAGGAGAACCCAGTCATGATTGTAATCACTCCTGACATCTGGACACCTAACTCCCCAGGCTACAACCCATTTATTATGCGTGTGTGTGTGGGGGGGGTGAGCAAGAGACCAAAAAACTGCTTGTAACACCAAAGATAACCTTAAGGCAAGGATTATAGCAGCATTCACCAACTTAAATTCAGAGACGGTTCTGAAGATTTGTAAGAGATTCCGAAGTCGTCTGGAATTGCGTTTTTATTGAAACAATGTAGTATTTCTTATGTTAGTGTAATTTTGGTAAATAAAAATGTTAAAATAAATCCATCGCACCCTCTATATGACATCAAAAAAATTTCGAATTTAATAATTTAAATAATAATTTAATACTGAATATAAAAATACATTTATTTAATTTCGAATAGCGTTAATATCTGAGCCATTATTTTTAAAATAATAAGCTATACTAACTATAAATGAATTTTACAAAATTTATGTCAATTTTTGATATAAAACGTTGTTTTAAGCTACTAGAAAACAATTTTTGACGTCAATATAAACATGAAAAAGCAGCGAATATTTGAATAAAAATACATTTATATTTTAGTAAATGACTGTTTTATATTATTTTTTAATTCTAAAGCTTCGATATTCATAAACACTGTTTCCTATAATATAGTAAATCTGCACCAAATGAACAAAAAATAAAAATGTTTAGTACACAGTGTAGGTACCAAAATTAGATAAGTAAATTATATATATATATATATTTATCAACGAGGAGCTTAGAATGTTTATAAATTTTAAAGACATCTGGACCTTTGCTCAGGCTATATAACATCAGCTTCGAATAAGTTTTTGATCGTTTTGTGGTTTCACAAGAAACATGATCTTCTTTATTGAAGATCATGATGACTAGTTGCTCCAAAATAATGAATAATATGCTATTATAAATTATTACTAGACATTACATCATTTATTTTCCAATATCAATGAACGAGCCGGTCGACCAGCTTCAAAGAACGCCATCTAACCTTCGAATTCATCTGTTTTTTTTGTTTTTTGTTTTTTCCACGTTTGGATAACAACCTCTCACTTTTACTCTGTCTGCCATTGTACTAGTCAGAAACAAACAAATTAAATTTATGGTAATTGCTGTCAAGATTTATAAAAATCGGGCAATAGTTTTATTGTTTTTTGGGTTGTTTTTTTTTTTTCAAATTGTTCGTTTGCTAAGGCTAGTTTTTTTCTATATTTTGAGAGGTTATGCAACAGAAAAAGTCTTGCTTCTGATAACTGATGTGACAACCAGAGGCTTGAAAGTATCGGTTACTTCACCTTCTCTACTACTGGACTTCATTTAACGCCGCTAGTTCTATGCAAGGAAGGAAGATAATTTAGTTTTCTCTCGTACAGGATAAGTTAGCGGTATATACGGGAAAATAGTCTGCCAGGCGGTGACTCAAATTACAACAAGCCACGTGGTACATATACGCGCAAAATTGCAATTCTCATAAATGTTTTTTTGTTTTTGTTTGGGTTTTGGGGGGTTTTTTTTGCGTAGAGGGTAGGTATCTCTATACATAGATATATATCTCTTTTTAATTTCGTTTTTGTTTTATGCTGTTCGCTTTTTATATATAGACATATAAAATCTCCCACGCGTCGAAATGATTTTTTTTTTTTTTTGAAAATGTTGAATTCATTTATTTGAAAGTGTTTTATCCACATCCGTTCAAAAGTAACACACATCCGTTACGAATGAATCCTAGATTTTATAATATAGGAAACAATGTTAATATTAGCTCTTTCCTTATAAGGAAAGACTCAGCATTCAGTGATCGAACAGTTAGTACTATTTTAGACTGAAATTTATAACGTCTTTCTGTTAAGACAGTTTTTTTTTTCTTCAGAAAAATGGATTCCTCGTGTTCACCGTTATGGTATTTGCCGGTATTGATAGAGGTTCTTTCTAACCTTTTATTTGAAATAGTTTGGAATATCGCCTTGTTTGTTATAATTTATTCTTGTAAGATTCATTTTAGCTATTGCAAGCTCTTAAAGGATCTGGTTTATGTTATTCGGTAGAGTATTTTGATATTACTGAACAGGTTTGGCACCATTCTGGGCATCTATATGAAAGTCTCAATCTGAAGAGGCAATTTAAGATCATGACTCGAATTTGCAGGTTAATAATTTGATTTTGAAGCGATTTGATGTGTTAGGCGAAACTACATCTAGGGGAGCCGAATTTCTGTTCAGTTTTCTTATCTCCTATACTGTACTTGTTAAAACTGATCCATATGCCAAGGTATTTAAAATTTTTAGTCTTTAATAATTTCACTTCCCGGATTTTTTTTTTTTAATCTTTTTCAGGGTAGATGTCATCACCGCTTTAAAATGATTTGTGCCTATCTCTTCACATGAGACGAATATGGATATGTGTTTACTTTTATCATTTGTAAAAAAATAACATTTTTAAAACAATTCATAGTTATAAATTACAACGTTTTTCTTTAATTTGGAAGCAATATGTTTTTAATTTTTTTTCTTTTTGTTCCATAAATTTCAATACATTTTGTTTCTTTATGGAAATTTGTCATAATATTGACTCAGTCTTTAAGTATATTTACCCCAATTTCTATCACGACTGAATTGGAAAAATTGGAAAATTTAAAAAATTAATTTTATTTCGTTTATTTATTTATTTATTTATTTATTAATATAAATGTTATTTTAGTGGATACTCGTGTTTGGGTAGATGCTCCATTTATGTTTGTCTACCAGCCTGAATGCTTGAGAAATTGTATTAATTATTCGAACCTCTGTCCATCTGGACAGAAAAAGGATATCGGTAGATCCGGTAATCTTAGGCCAGGGGAGATGCAAAGAACAAATTCGTGAGGCAAGGCCGAAATTGTAACTTTAAACGAAAATTCTGACGTCATACATTTGCCTAATTTTTTAATATGTGCACAATTTCCTATCCATGCATAAACAACGCGACTTCTCTAAAGAAGTTAATGGATTTTTATTAATCTGAGGGATGTTTATCATTTTAAATGTTATTTAAGTGGATACTCGTATTTGTGTAGATGCTTCGTCTATTTACTAAACAGTACATTTATTTTCGTTTACCGACCTGAATTTTTGAGAAATCATAAGAAATACGTACGGTCCCTGGTATCAAAAATACGTCGAATTTAACAAAAAGCCATTACTTTCTTTAGAAAATTCGCTCCTGTACATGTAACTTTCACAAATTAATTTGATCAAGGACTTTTTTTCAAGTGTATTAACACTTGAAAAAATATCCTTGTTCAAATTATCACGCAAATATTTCAATTTTTTAATTTTAGAAATTTTTAATTAATCGGTAACTATAAAAACCACTTTTCACCTACTTTGGTAAAATGAAGAATGTTTTACCGCATTAATTATAGTATTATGCATGCACTAATCGAATTTTGGTATAAAGAAATTTCAACGCAATAATCGAATGCGCGTTAATCGAGGCATTCCTGTACATGCGGTATTTTAAATGAACAAAAAAGCAATATATACTGGACAGTTGATCATATAAAGTTCAAATTTTATGTTCAACAGTACGATATATTAACAAAATTTGTTTCCGATACATTGTTTGTAGTTTTTTTCTAAGAGATTATAAGAAATATAATGTCGCCAATGCGGAATTTTTATTCATATACAGGCATCTGTTTCAAAAGACGAAAAACATTTTCCCCTTCATCTCAGTGGGAACGGAATCAAAAGAAATATATGAAACTGTTCTTGCAAAGCCAAATAATCCCAGCGATTGATCGTGTTCATTATTTAAATATGAATAAATACACGCTCGAATTTATCTTAAATTCTCAAAGAAAAGTATTAGATTTCAGACGAAAATAAATGATTTTCTTAACTTGAATAAACTGGAATAAATCTAGGAAAACAACTCCATTAAGTTTCAGATTTAAATGTATATTTTTTAATGTTATGATAATAGTAAGATTCGACGTTTTCGCTTAAAAAGGTTTTCATTTTACAGCCCATAATTGTGTAATCTTTTATAATACCCAAGATTGTTAGAGTTTTAATGACTTGTGCTATCGCATCTGGGTGGCTAAGTCTTCGTTTCATTTGATAGCAATCGGAAATCTTCTAAGCTCACGTTATGTTGTTTAGAGGCTGGAAAGGATGAATCCGACAAATATAATGTATCGTTGGAAGAAATAATGCTCAGTACTTGTCGGATTACAACAATATAATAAATAACTTCTGCCAGGGAATAAGTGAAATCCCTTATATACGATACCAAGTTGGTTGAATTTGGTGTCAGCACTTTTCACTACAGTTGGTGTTAGGAGAGTAAATATTAGCTACATCAATATGTTGCCAGTGGTTCAGTTAAGTTCTGTTCTGTCTTGCAAATAATTTATGCTGGGTGCCTCTACGATTCTGCACAGTCGGGCAAAACAGCTTGCGTTTTGATGGCTGCTCTAACTTCCAACAACTGCGCACTTGATTAAATAGGAGTTCTGTCAAATATTTCTCCAGCAATAATTCAGTCCTACTGGTCAAATCTAAAATGATTTTTCACAGTTTTCAACTAATCAATACTAGCCATGTAGTTTTTCTTCCAGAGACCGGTGCTAATCTACACCTGGAATCTCCTAATTTCATGACCCAGGCAGATTTTTTATTTCTAAATCTCCAGTTATCTACACACATGCATTTACTGAAATTTGATTGTGCTCTGAGCGATGTCAATTTTAAAAATCCTCAAATTTTAACTTGTCAGCCGGTTAGTCAAAATTCCTCAAGGACACATGTCACAGTGGATAAAGGCGTTCGTTAGATCCATTGACAGGACCCAAAGAGTGTGAGTTCAATACCCGGTTAAGGCAGTGAAGCACTTTCAGAGGAAAATTAACAGGAGATAACTGATAACTGACATCCATTAAACACGGCACGTGGAACTAGAACAGTCTACCCCAGTGAGCGAAATAAAGGATTCAGTTCGTCATTCCAACCACCTGAAGAAGGCCGGAGCGCACAACGACCGAAACGTTGTGATAAATATGGCGACAAAGATGAGGACAATTGTCCGAATAATGTAAATTATGTACATCATACCTCATCTCAGAAATATAGACAAATATCGTATATTGTCCCGAATCTTAAATGCTCTTTCCTTTATCTGACTGGAAATACATTTTCCAGCATAATGTTCGATACAGTTACTTTACATAGCAGTTCATTTTTTTCGTTTGAATTATAATTTTCCATCTCAGACTCAAAATACTTTGATCAATCATTCTTACGTGCCTTCGATTACACTTAGTTTTGCTTGTTGGTATGTTTTGTTTGTTTAACGGCATATCGACTCCTTATGGGTCATTTAGGTCTTGTGAGCATTAGTAATTTTTTTACATGACTTGCTGGAATTTTTTTTTCCTTTCAAAATGTATCGCTCGTAATATGTTTTGTATGAATATTCATTACTGGCACCTTCACTATAAAGATGTATTTCTACACGTTCATAGTCTTTTGACACTAGTTTAGGGGTTCACTATTTGCTTAGAGCTGAGACCCTAATAACTCGGGTTAGGGTGGACCTTTGAACAACAGCTATTAAGAGGTGGTTCCACGTTACTCAAAACCTCCCGATCAGTGACCTTGCTGCCGGATGTAGTTTATTGTCATACCCAGGGCGGCTTAGTTTTAATGTTCAACCGAAATAATTAAATGTTCGTTTCTGTTCGAATTTTTTCTTAAGTCTTTAATAGAAATGCTATCATCCTTACACGATTTCAGCATCAACAATTTCACAAGTAATAAGTTAAATATAGGACAGGGGCAACACGCAGGAAAACTTTAATGGATCTATTTTCGTAGCGCTAAGAATCCAGGTGCAAACGAGTTTTATTCGAGAATCAACTTAATGAACCCCATAATAAAACAAATAATTCGAATTCTGATGAATCGTGCGGGAAAAGAATTAAACTGGAAATAAGAATGCAACTTTAATTAGGATATTGGAACAAGGAATGCTATATTTATTATCAGAATGATATCGGATAGAGCAGTACAAATTCAGAAGAATTGTAGACTTATATTTTATAGATTACGTAAAATCATTTGAGAAAGTACGGCACAAGGATATATTTGAACTGCTAGGAAACTTAGATTTGTTAGGAAAGGTATTCCATAAATCATACTGTGGGCAAACCGCCTGGCAGCAAATTGAGTAGGTACAGACAAAATAGAAATTGGTGTAAGACAATGATGTCTTCTCACCAAATTTATTCAACCTCTACAAGTGATAAGTATGGTTATAACCAAGGGATAAGTCTCCAGAAGCGAACAACGAATTGAAGATGTCAGCCTCAGACAAGTGCAGGAGTTAAATATCTGGAAAGTGTTTTAACAGAATAGAAAATACGACACCGAAATCCGAACTTGCATTGGATTAGCGAAAGATATAAAGAAAAATACAAAGAAACAGGAAGTTTACATTAGCAATTCAGCAGTCATTTGTTTCTATGTGAAATCCAGCTTCTTGTATAGAAGTTAATGCTGGGCAATCACGTTACAGATGAAGAGGAAAACGGAGGTAACAAAAATGTGGTTATATAGAATAATGCTGGGGCACCTCTCTGTGGTGTAGTGGTTCGAAAACTTGTCTTTCTAGATCAATTACGACTGAAGAGTGAGTTCGATCCTTACTGGGTGCCCCATACACTCGGCCTTGTACCACATTTAAGATTAGAATATCACTATACAGAAGTACGCTGATAAATCTATGGACGGAACAGGTAGCATACAAAGAAGTCTTAAAGAAAATGGCAATAAATATGGCACTTAAACTCAGAATCAGAGAATATTATTATTGCAGACATAGTCAAGAATGGGGTCTTTAAGAATTTGAAACATAGGATTTATCGTTGGAAAGAGGATCGGGGGTAGGCAGTGGACCCCCAACTTGATGAGCTTCCGTAAATGGATGTTGGAACAGGAGCTTTTGCAAAGAGACTACAAGAATAGAAGGTTGCGAAAAGCCATGATCGCCCGGCTTCCTTACAGGATATAACACTTAGAAGAATATATTTAACTCACAACTTACGCTGTTACTCTTGCTGACAACAGAGCATTCTGTCTTGCTACCGTTAATTAGTTTTCTTTTTCTTATTTTTTTTTATTTTCCATCAATCTTTCATCAACTCTGTTCCTCCTCAAACAACCCTCAACTTAATGTCGTCTGCGTAGTGTTTGTTTTTAAGGTTATCTCCGACGATAATAAATCTTGGCTGCTTTTGTAATTCAGTGAAAATAATATCGCTGTACAAAAGCTAAAATCCAGTGTGAAAACACATACTTGTGGTACCCCAGTTTCTATTTATCTGTCTTGATTTAAGTTATTCTTCATTCCCCATGCAAGATCTTTCCTTCACTTGCATTACATAACAATATTTCCTAACATTCCAAGCGTGTTCGCCGCATTGTATCCAGTGCTCTTGTGTAATATATGAACAAATGTTGCAAATCTTTCTGTACTTTTTATTCTGACATTCTGATCGTGAAAACAGCATTTCTTGCTCCAGTCTTCTGCCTTTTTAACTGGTCTAATTCTGCAACGTGATCTATCCATTAACATCCTCCATATTCTGACAGCAAGGTAGCTAGAGAGATAGACAAATAGATTTTTATAAAATAACGAAAATTATTCCGAAAGCTATAGTTATAATTTGAATTTGATTATGAACAGCGTTGTTAGTGGTGTTTTCTTATCAGGTACCAACGATTGAAATCATCCCCCCACCCACAGATTCTCTTAAAGAGTTTGTTTTAAATATGTTTTGTCTTTAATGTCTGTATTACTGTTGTGACAGTGTTCATAGTTTCGCTTTGACTAGTATGGGGGATTTATACGTGGTAGCCGTTAGAATAAGAATTGCTGTGGGTGTAATATACCAAATATGGTAAATTAGGAATGCTTGTGGGGAAAAATCTAAAAGGGTTAATGTCGATTTTATTAGTAAGCGAATTTACACTTTGTGGATTCATTAAATATTTTCTTTGGTTATAATGTACCGAGTAAAATAAATTGTTAGGAGTTCACGATTCAAAGCTTTAAACCTATAAATATTTGTCTTTTAGGAATCCAGAATTGGCAAACGTAAACCTAATGTTCTTGAAGCTGCTTTTTATTGTGATTTCCTTGCCTGGACAGAATAGTACAGACTCGTATTTAGTGGAAACCCGTGAAGCAATAACAGAGGTGTACTAAAAAAGAACAAAACGCGATATCCCAAGGAGTTAGACACTGTAACAAGAACAATCCATCCTCGTAGATTAAATAAAGTGTTCAGTTAGAAATTCTCTGATGGTTAAGAGGATTTAGAAGTACGGGGAGAAAACTTGAAGGCACAATGGCCGAAAGGATGCGATAGCAACAAAGATGATGATTATATTGGACGTATTGCGAATAATGAAAATAGCAATAACTCTTCATTCCGCAAATTCAGACGGAAAATCTCTTTTCGTGATAAAAGCATGTCTATACTTAGAAGCAGACAGTTGACATTTCTAGGACATAATTTGGAAAGAGGGAATGTAGGGTAATATTCAAGACGAGGATCAGAGGAAAGCACTGAGTCATCTAGTTAATGGGTTTGTATAAATGGATGGTAGAACAGGGATTAGGAGAGATAACGGAAAGTTAAAACTTACTATGAGCTGCAAAAGATAGGGAGTAGTGGAGGGTCATAATCGCTAATTTTTTGAAGAGACACGACATACAGAAAAAGAATTCTTGCGGCCAAGCACACTCATAATATTTGAAAGTTTCTTACGGAAGAGAAAAAAAAATGTCAAATTGTACTCTCGAGAAACGTGGAACGCTTCAGATATGATGAAGGCTGTATCTTACCAAGCGAGTGAATTAATTTTCCTTCGCTTCAAAAGACTACATACACGATCTGAAGTGTACTATCCTTGAAGCCGATTTGAAATCACATTGTAAACATTTTAAAACCATAAAATATGTACTGATTATGCTTTATCACTGTAAATACATAGAATCAAAATACCAATACTTAATTCTGCAGTCAAAGATTCGCTGTTCTGGGGAAATCGTGTTTAGGAAGAGAGGAACGAATTAAGACAATTTTACGGATATTAGAGCACATAAAAACATCTGCTGGATGACAATATTGTGCAAAGCAGGAATATATATTTGATATATTTTCCCGCTTGAACGTGTTAAATGCTAGTATCCAAGACAGCGATGACAATGTTCTCACCACTATAGACAAGCCAACTGATTCAAAATCGCTTTTCTGTAGGCGAAGTGCAATAAAACGTTACTTAGAAACGTTTCAATTGGTAAAAAGTGTTTAAAATAAGTGACTGGTATGGACTCGTAGATTTCTAATAACATTGGTAGAGAAGAATCGTCCTAGTGGTCTCTATAACACAACTAGGTTAGATACCTCTTTGTGAATTCAAGTTAGCCGAGTGTAAGGTAAGATGAGGAGAATTAAGCAAACTGCATTTCGAGGGACCAAAATTGAAAATAAAAGATGGATGGAGGCCAATGGAAACGCGCTATTTTTCAACAGATTTCATAATATATTACTGCGAATGGTCAATTCTGACCCAGACAAACGCATAAAGAGAACAAAAAAACGGGAATGATTCTTTGTGTTAATGTTTATTTTATAAGCGTAGATTAAAATGAGGCACAAGGCCGAATGTACAGAGCACCCGGTGAAGATCGAGCTCACAATTCAGTGGAAATTGATCGAGCAAGGTAAGCTTGAAAAGATGACACCACGCCGAAGTTCCCAAATGATTTCCTTAGTGTAGCTTAGATGTAGTACAATGCCATAATTCAGTCGTAATTGATCTAGCGAGACAAGTGAGTTAAACATTCCTCCACGCCGAAGTGGCGACTATTAAGCATAAGTTAGACGTGACACAAGGCTCTAAGTGTGGAGCACCCATTGAGGATCAAATTCGCAACTCTATTGATCTAGTGGGACAAGTTTGCTAATCATTGCACCACATCGGAGTACTTAAATAATTTTCTAAGTGTAGCTTAGATATGGCAAGAAGCCCTAAGTGTGGTGCACCTAGTATGGAACGAACTCTGTCGTAATTGATCTAGTGAGACGAGCTGGCTAGCCACTACTCCATGTAGATTTGCCCCCCCCCATTAAGCATACCTGAGAATTGGCGCAAAAACCGAAGGCATGGAACAAATTTACGATTCAGTCTTAATTGATCCGGTGAGACAAACTTGCAAAAACCCTTACACAACGTTGAAGCGTCCGCGTTTTTGTTTTTTTTTTGTTGTTTTTGTTTTTTTAATTTTTTTGTTTTTTTTATTTTTTTTTGTTTTTGTTTTTTTAATTTTTTTGTTTTTGTTTTTTTTTGTTTTTGTTTTTTTTTGTTTTTTTTTTTTTTTTTGGCGTTGATGTGGTGATGAGATATTTCTTGAAACAAACTTAATAGAAATTAGATGAAGTAACAAAATAACCTCACCTTTCCCCACTGAGATTCTATGTTTATATACAATCACATATTTAAGAGGCTCGTTTATAAGTATATTTTGGGAGTGAGATATTCACTAACCGCCTCACGCGGTCGGATGTGGCACAAAGTCGAGTTTCTAGTAGGCTCGGCCAAAAATTACCCGTAGACCCCATAAAAAACGCGGCCGTGTAGCTGTTTCCTGGGACTAGACTCTACCCTTCAACATAGCCTCGTGCCTGGGATCCTCTGTCTGGAGGCGGAGAGTTTAAACAGCGCACTTCCGAAGTAATCCGTAGAATGATATTTTGGGAATGAATCACGTTTCTATGTAATTACTAGCGGGGATACCCGGCGTTGCTCGGAAGCAATAACTTCATCTTAGGTTTCATTGCTATGTTGAAATACAATAACATGTTGATTCATTGTCTTGATAATCAATTTGATGCCATTGCAAAGACACAGGAGTCTAGATTTCTCAAGAATATGACTGGCGGTCACCCCTTTTTCCAACTGAGTTGCTAGATGGTTGGAGTGAATTATGAACAGATAATGCCTTGGTGGAACATTTATTTTAACTCCATGACTATGTCCAATTTCAATCCCCTGTGAACATGTGTACATCCTTGTTATGTTTCTGTTTGATTACTACCCATAAAATATATTTGCACAAATTTACGGGATTCTTTGGGTAGTGGAAGGAGACCACCCATAAGATATGCTGTTAAGAATTCAAAGTTATTATCTGCACCAAAAGATGTAATCGGCAAAGCATAATTATATTTTAGAAGGTTTCTTAGGAATTATTTTCATGCTGGAATATTGTGCCATAATAGATTTTTGAGCAATTCTGGAGGTTTTTTTGTTGTTGGTAGAATTTTCACTATTTATATTTGCACTCCACTTTCTGGATTGAAACGTTGCAGACAGGTATTTCAGATGAGTAACATGTGACATTATAGCGACATTACTATAACCTTGCAATCAACTGTTTCTTTTTTGTTGTTTTTCTACCGCAAACTGACCGCTCAGCGTTGTTACGACGTTATACTAATGTTGCGTAGTAATGTAGATGGAAAATCTCCCACTGGTCAAATAAAATTAGAAAAAAATCCTCACTTAAAAATGTGTAGAAATTGTAAATTGTTTATTTTTTTTATTTTATTTTTTTTTTTTTTATACATTTAGATGTACATTTCGATGAAGAATGCACGTTTTGATATATTCCAGGAATCTATTATGTAACGTTATGAGATAAACCTGCGGGCATGTGGTGCAGTTAATAAAATACATTTTTACAAGATCTAGATAATATTTCGCAAACATTGTAGTAACGTCATCATAAGGATATAATGTAGTTATGTCCAATTTTATGCTCGGATGTATTAGAGGGATTTATAATATATATTTGATCGATGAATCAACACGTTTTTTTACTGAGCAATATCAGTATTCAGAAAGTTCAAGGGGAAGTGTTTGAAAACAAGAATATTAATGTTATATTTCGATTCATTAAACACGTGGTTGAATGAAAGTAAATCACATGAGCAGGTTACGAGGTTTTTATATTGAGATAAAATATTGACTTTATCAAGACAATTGTAGAAATTTTCTTTTGAAAAGTGTATTTATAAACAAATATGGAAAACGTCAAGTTACGCAATTTATTGTCTAATAAATGAAAGTGAGCATAAGTTCTTGTTGAATTTTTACTTATGTATTTATTAAGTAAGTTAGTTGCTAATCTGTTGAGTTTTGACAAAAGAACCATTACATATTATAATTATTTTCTATTCTAAAATTATGGTTCCATCGCTACACAGGAATTACTATGTTTCAAAGCAGAAACTAAAATTTTAAATTTAATAATAAAATTACATTTAAAATTTTTAGCTTCGTTCCATTTTCAAGCGATATTTGGAATAACTTATTAAGACATTTACTTATTTAAATTTTAAATTGTTAAGGTTACGAAAGATTCAATCATATTAATAAAGAGCGGTTGTTTTTTACTTCCCTAGACAAATTATGTATCAAATATACGTTACTTTCACAATCAGGTTAAATAAAGGTGTGATAGAGGTGCCTGCTCACAAAAAATGACATCCGTTTTTCGCGTGTCGTTTGCGTTTTTCACTAAAACGTTTTTGGCATTTTTATTTGGCCGCGTAATTTATAATTTTATACACAAAGATTTCTTAAAAGGGTCGTTTGAATATGAGTAAGTCGTATTTTTAATTTTTTTAAATCTATTCCGGCAAATTTAAAGTACTGTTCCTACTTCTAATAACAAATAGACTATACGTTATTTTCTACAAATAAATATATTAGAGTATTTACATTAGTCGGACTATTGTCCTCATCTTTGTCGCCATATTTGTCACAACGTTTCGGCCGTTGTACGCTCCGGCCTTCTTCAGGTGGTTGGAATTTCGAACTGAACCCTTTATTTCGATCACTGGGGTAGACTGTTCTAATTCCACGTGCCATGTTTGATGGATGTCAGTTATCAGTTATCTCCTGCTAATTTTCCCTCTGAAAGTTCTCCACTGCCTTAACCAGGAATTGAACTCACCTTCTTTGGGTCTGTCACTGGATCTAACCAACGCCTTTATCCACTGTGCCATGTGTCCTTGAGGACACATGGCACAGTGTAAATACTGTACATAATACCTCATCTCAGAAATATAGACAAACACTAAATATATTAGAATTACATTCGTATTTTAAAAAAAATATGAATAAAAGATCAAGTATAAATATGTATGTTTCATCTTTTATCTCTTTTTCAAAATTAATATTTTTTGTCCACTTTATAGTATGTGATAATCAATTGTTGCATTAAGTAAGAATCCGTGTGAATAATGATTTTAAATCTATTTTTGTTTTCAAGTAATTTTTTCTTTTTCTAACGATTATTGGAAATATTGAGCTGTTTCTTTAGCGGATACAGCATCCACATTTTTATAACAACAATCATCAATCTTGAAAGGTGCATATATCTGTTTCTATAACGAGCTCGCTGGATTATTGATGATCGATGCATTGATCCCGTCAATATTTTCTATATTCAATATATATATATATATATATATATATATATTATACTGACGTTATTTTCAGTTAAAAATATGAAAATAGCGTTTCTCTACATTCCAGTTGCTAGGCACACTCTATTTTTGTTTTTATTAGTTACTTTGTTCAATTAATTTCCTTTTCGTATTTTGCTTTGATAAAGTCCACATTGGACGAAACGCGTTAGCAATTACCAGTTTTCCATATATATATATATATATATATATATATAAAACAGACCATTTTAAGTTACCATTATAATAATTTATTTCAGCAGAGTACATTTAAAAGACGCCGGATCATCAGATAGCACTTCCAAAAATGAAATGAAACGAAAAATGAAATTAAAATTGATGGGTAGTGTAAGTTTTTGTAATTTAACAGAGAGTGTAGAAGGAGTAGTTAAAGAGACATGGTAGAGTATAGGGAGGGATTAATTCCATATCTCTCTTAAGCACACTTTGTACTGGAGGAGGAGGAGGAGGGACCAGACCTTGACCTATTTAGACGGTTAACTTAACAGAAGTGGTATATTGAAATGGGAGGGGAAAAAAGAAAGAGGGAGGTAAAGAGAAAGAGGCTGTAATTGGGTTTTATATATATATATATATATATATATATGCAACAAGGTCTCTTTTTAATTATTTTATTTCATTTTTTCTAATTTTGGAATAAGATATTATATATCAGAGAGAAATAATAAATAAACTATCCTAAGTAGATGTTTTCTTTTGTATTTTTTTTAAGTACTTTCGCCTGTTTCAGACGTTATCATGAACTTAGAGTTGCCAGCACAGTAGACAAGATTAATTTTTGGCACACAAGAATTCAAATTATTCAAAATATACCCGCGTCGTATAAGTGATGTCATGTGTAAAATGGTTTTCCTTAGATCGACAACGTAGAGAAATAATGCATCAAGTATTTATACTGATGATTATTATTTTACATGCATTATAAATATTTCATCCATATGTTAAAATAACGTCTCCTGCTGTGAAATATATTTTGTTTAATGCATTTTCTGTAATACGTATTATTGTTAGTCATTCTCTTCAGTGAATGTTACATGGTATATTGGTATTATTTACCGTATTTGGGTAGATGTATGTTAGATTGTTTTACTTTGGTTATTTTGATATGATTGATGTTAATAGTAATGATACACGGAAATATTTGCCGTTCATTAATCAAGCATCCAATACTGTTGTGGGTTGAAATTTATAAAATATTTCTCTTAAAATAAAATTTCAGGAAAATAGGTTTCTCATATCCAAAAACTTGTATCGTTCTTCAGACGGGCGTTTCCTTCCTAGCATTTTATTTGGTCTAGTGTGGAACTACAGCTTGTTGATTATGACGTGATTTTCTCTTCGAGGTACATGTACTATCCATTTTAGCTGTTTCTACTATTGATAGTCCTAAAAGATGTTGTTTCTTTTCATGTCTGTGTTTGTAAATGTGCATTGCATAGTCAAGAAATATACCAAACGAGTGGCGGTCTTTTTTCATGCTTAGTATATTCCCGATAACGTTTGAAATGTTTCCATATTGGAGTCCTCGCCAGACATGTAAGATTTGTTGACGGATACAATTCCTCTATTAGATTGATGCATTCATTGAATTCAGAGGCGGTTCCTAATGTGTGAGAAGAGAAAATCTTTATTGATGTGGTCACATGCTGCTGTGAGGTTGACATAGCAGGTACAGAATTTCCGATTAAATTAGTAATCAAGTTCTTAGAGTTATTTGGTGACATATATGACCTCACTCCCTCACCAGAACGAAAACTAAAATGGATTGTGGGGAGTTGAGTTTCATAAAACGATGAGAGCTTATTTAATATAATGTTCATTAATATTTTCACGATGTTGGATCCAACTGAGAGATACCTTTCTGTGTGTGCGGGTCTTGAGGGCTACATTTCTGTTTCCACAATTCATTAATTCGAGAGAAACACCAGCATTTGGGAATGCATTTCTAGAATTCTTTCATACAATAGAGAAACTTGTTATTGAATTCGGGAAGAAAGTAAACTATTTTTAAATGTTCAGCTTTATTAATCTTTATCAAATGTTTTATCATAGGTTCACGAATTGCACTGTTTCATTACGTGACAAGGCAGTCAGTATACGAGAGTGTGTGGTTCCTATGTGGCTGATGTAAGAATTTGTTTTTTATTGATAATAGAAAATTAAAGTGAGATATCAAATATGAACTATGTCTACAATTTTGAATCGAATTTAGATAACTTATAAAATTACAACGAAAATTTAAACAGAAGTGAACTTAAACAGAAACTGGTAGAATTCAGCATAACTTAGTGTTTAAATTTATGTCAAATAGAGACCACGAAAAAATAGCATGTAGAAGCGGCTTTTGCCAGGATAATGAAGGCTACCTGATGCTGGCTGAAGTTTTTGTTTTGTTGCTTGGATGAAACATTCATGAGCTGTCAATAACTGATTTGTGTTTAAGTGTGACTGAGAAATATTTAGGTAGATCTACAACAGTTTAATCCCTACTCAATTAGGCAACTGCAAATCAGTTGAGTGTTCTTTGAACCTATTTCGTCTCGTCCGCGGATGTTCAGGGTTGCGTTATTTTACGATAACAAAACCATGTCCACAGAGACACATAGCGAAATCAAGAGTATGCAAGTGATCTGAAAAGGTCTTGTTTATGTCACGGCGGTGAAGAGTTTCGTTTGATTAATGGTCATTACGAACTCAAATAGAATATATTCTCCACTTGCAAAACACTGCTGATAGGCCGACTCTGTAACCTCGTGTACACAAACTTGACCGTCTGTTTTAGAGACGTGGAATCGTGATTCTTCCGCACAGATGACACGGGACAGTTCATTGAGACTTTTGCTAGTCTAGCTGAGTTGCAGCAACCAATGACGTAGGGGAAATACTTATATGCTTCATTTTTATATGCAGTTCAATGTCTATATCGTGTTGATTAATGATTGGAAAGACACCAGCACTAAATTGGGAAGTGATTTTATGTAATGATACATCCGCGTCGTCTCGTTTTTTTAATCAACTGTTGGTTCTATAAGATTTCATGTTCCGTTGATTTGAGTTCTGACTTGGCACATTTCTGATATTGAATTGATTTAGTCTTGTCCGATTATAGATAATAGTAGCTTACTACGCAGATATTGCCTATCACAGAAAACGGTCAAATGTATTAAAATTCCATTTGCGAATTATGTCTGACGCAGCTTCAATAACTCCTTAGCTATTCAAAGGCGCATCTTTTCTTTGCGTTCATATCTACATGTGAAAGAAGACGAAACTGTCGTCATTAATTTGTTGGTATTTAACACATATATATATATAAACTTCGTGGCCAAATCGGTAAAGGCACGTCAAGCTAAATGACGGTTCCGTATAGGATACAGGTTCGAATCCTGTCGGTGGACGAATATTTTCTGTGAAAATTTCTCGGATATTCAGGCCGGTAAATGTATATATATATATATATATATATATATATATATAAGCTCAAATACGGACTAGAATCCGAAAAAAATGACACTACCAGGATCAAATAGTAAAAGTTTATAAAATTAACATATAATAAAATTAAACATTTTCAATTTGTAAACGTTTTTTTATGTTCGGTAACCACTATATACAGCCATGGCCAAAATTATGGAGCACCTATAAAAATTTGAGATAATAGTTTAAACCTACGTATTTCAACGTTAAGAATCGTACAATGAACAATTGAGAGCAAATGTAAAATATCTAACAGTAGTTTGTAGTATTTTTTTTGCTTTAAAGCCTCTCTCAAGAGCTTTAGCTGAGTATCGTACTAAATTCATTCCAAAATTCAAAATGATTTATTGTCATACTAAAGGTTGTTTCGTAATTTTCGGGTAATATTTGATTCCTACCAGTGTATATTTAATTGAAAATGCCTCCAAAGAAGCAGCTTTCAGCGATTAAAAGGGCACAAATTGTTGCTTTATCTGGTGAAGGATATTCTCAGGTAAAAATTGCCAGGAAGATGGAATGTTCAAGGAAGGTGTTTCAAACAACGATTAAAAGGTACAAGGAAACAAAGTCTTTCAAAAACAGAAAAGGACAAGGCCGTAAAAAGTCTACAACCGCCAGGGAAGACAGATCTTTGAAAAGTGCATCCCTTGCAGATAGGAGAAAAAGTTCTTCAAAGCTTGCTGCTGAACTTAGAGAGGATGCAAACAAAAACATATCAGCTCGAACAGTGAGAAGAAGGTTATTAGAAGTGGGATTAAAAGGATGCAAAGCCAGGAAGAAGCCATACTTGTCTCAGGCCAACAAGAAAAAACGACTGGAATTTGCAAAAAACCATGAAAATTGGTCACCTGATGATTGGGGCAAAATTCTTTGGTCTGACGAAAGTAACTTTGAGGTAAGTTAACAGCTTCTATTTCCTAAACTTTGGATGTAATAATTGAAATTTTTATGTGAATACACATCCATAACATTTATTTAAAAATTGTAACAAATTCTTTTTTTTTTTTCATCAGATTTTTGGCACCCCTGGAGCGGTTTATGTTCGCCGTAGGGAAGGAGAGGCATTTCATCCTGATTGTGTGGTTCCAACTGTAAAATTTGGAGGATGAAGCGTAATGGTTTGGGGCTGCATGGCTTCTTCAGGCACTGGAATGTTGTACACATGTGAGGGCAGAATGAACTCCACAATTTATACTAACATTCCTGGACCAGGTTTACCGAACTTCTTTGACTAAAATATTTAATAACATTCCAACAAGACAATGCTCCATTCCATACGTCAAAAGTTTCAATCGGTTGGTTTGAGAAAAAAGGGATTGCAGTGATGAAGTAGCCCCTAAATCCCCAGACCTAAATCCCATTGAAACTTTGTGGTCCCATTTAGGGAAAAGAGTGAGAATGCTCAAATGTTCATCAAAAAAAGAATTAGAGGCCAAACTTCATGAAGATTGGCAGAAAAGAGATCCTACCACCTGCAACAACTTAGTCAATAATATGCAAAAACGAATAAAAGCTGTTATGAAGGCAAAAGGAGGACATAGCAAATATTGATTGTTGTTATTAATGTTTACTCCACTATTCTTAAACTTTAAATATATAAGATTGAATCATAATTTCGATTTTTCATTGGTGCTCCATAATTTTGGCCAAGCCTATATATATATATATATTTATATATATATATATCATTTGAATGCCTTTAAATATATATATATATATATATATATATATATCAATTGAATGTCTTTAAATGTATATATATATATATATATATATATATATATATATATATATATATATAAAATGTGTGTTCTTGTGTATGCATTTCCTACTATTTTGTTCAGAATTGCTAGCAAAGCCTCCATGCCTTTGCTTATCTTTAAAGGGTGTTCGTAATATTTGCTTTGTCATATATAATAGCAAGATTTTATTGCTTCTTATCACAGTGTTTTAATTTACTGGCCTGAGAATGAATCGGCTGAAAACTCTTTGATAAAAAGCAACTGAATGAACAGATAAAAACTCTAAGAATTATGCTTGATAAACATACTTATCGTGCATTCGAAAATAAAAACAATTTCAAAAACATATTACGATCCACGTGCGAGGGTGTGTCTGTACATTATTTCAGTTTTCTCTTTTTATTCCAGCGTGATAGGCGTAATTGCAGGAGACAGAAATGTTTGGAATATCGTTGAGATAAGCAATGAACATAAAAACCAAACACTTATGAGAAAAAGGGAAGACGCCTGATATTGTGCAGTGTTTGGCACACTAGACTCACAAATATTTTCTGAATACAATGAATTGATGTTCTTTGGCAATCTCCATATGATATACTAGCAGTAGAGACCGGCGTTGCCCGGGGATGTAACAGTAAGAGATAGATCAAGTATCGACCATCATAAAGACTGAAAAATAAAATTGACAAAGATTATTGTTTAAGGTTGACGGACACGCATGTCTTAATTAGTTTTTTTTTTACGAATTGGTCAAACCCAAACTCAAACAAAACATTGTTTTCAATCGTTATGAGTCTACCGATTGAATAGAATTTTATTATAAACAATTGTCTTGTAAATGAAATTTTAAAGCATTCTGAATATAAAAAAAAAAAAAAAGTGTGCAAGAAACGCTACCTGCCAAAAAAAAGTGAAGTTTTGTTGAAATCGGTTGAAAAATGTGGGAAATCCGATCCCATATATACACGAACACACACACACACACACAACCTGGGTTTTATAATAATAATAATAATAATAACTCGATATGAGTTGTCCCCCTTTCATTCTAGCGATGCCTCTTAATCGTGTTTTCAAATTGATTTCGTGCAAAAACAATTGTTTCCAATTTTTGTCGCTTTTAGAACCACCGCAAGGTAATTTTACGTGGTCCTGTGAAGCTTTGTTGAAATCGGTTGAAAAATCTAGGAAATCCGATCCAATATATAAACATACACACACACATACACACACAACCTGGGTTTTATAATAAGTATGATTTATGTTTACGTGCGCACAAACACATTATATATATATAGGGAGAGAGAAAGAAACTGTGTGTGTGTGTAATGGATGAATTGTCAAAATTACGCAATACAGGAAAATGACACTGAAAACTCATTTTAACAGATATATTTACCAAAATTACTCAAAAATACTAGATTACATTTATTCAATAGAATTGATACTGGCTCCAACTTTCCCCAGACGACGGAATCTCCTTCAACTCTTTTAGACTGTCTCCTTAAGTTAGTGAATGTTTGGTGTTACAAGGAGTTTTGTTGGTCTCTCGCTCAAATGCTCCCCCAGGGTTTGCAGTCTGGGGAGATAGGTTGCGAGATGTAAGGGGCGATGTGGTGGCACAAATTGACTGTCACGACTTGTTTCTCTTGCTTGTGTGGCATGCCAAATATAGGATCTTCCAGTAGCCACCGTCTTAACCGAGAACAGCACTACTTTCTCATGGAACTTGATTTAGGCATCCGTGTTGAGACTGAAGCTCTCACCAAAAACATTTCAGAAGTTCTTGTCTTGACAGAACTTTCAGGGTGTGTTTTTCGACCTGCCGTACATTCGTAATCACCATTTAGACTCATCCAACTCTTTCCGAATCCTCTGCACTCTTCTCAGATTGACGTCCAAACACTCCGGAGTGTTCGCATCGGAGTTTCATGCACGCAATGCCAAGCAATACAGAGTAGCTTTTTTTCCAAATTCCTGGCAGTGTGAACTCCGCCATACCCAATTGACCCCACTATACTGTGCAGTCTACAAAATCATAAAACAAACAATGCGTATTCGTGAAATTAAAAATATACATCGGCCGACAATTTAATCATCGCACCCTCTGTATATATATTTAATCATCGCACCCTCTCTCTATCTCTATATATATATATATATATATATATATATATATATATATATATATATATATATATATATATATATATATATATATATATATATAAAATAGGCATATATATATTATATATATATATATATATATAGGAGGCACGGTGGAGCATATGGTTATATATGGATTGGATTGAGGAATCGCAGAGCCGAGTTCGAATTCCAGTCGAATCCACTGCATATATATATATATATGATTCATCTCCCTCCAGCTATATATAAAATATATAGGACAGACTGGGTTCTATAGACTATGGATGGCATATATGGTCTAGGAGAAGGACAATATAATTCAAAACCTGCGGAGGGTATTTGGGAATATTATGGCATGCATTCGGTACACCAGGTTTCTGTATTCGTGATATCCAAAATATATGATATGGTATATGCACAAGGCCTTCACCATATATAAACAAATCTCATGTGCCGGTGTGGGACGTATATTTATGGGGACTTATATGACCTCATATATATGATATATACGCGACGGGAGATCGATTATATATATATATATATTTAATAGGCCGGTTAATGCAATTTGTGGAAGAGAAAGACATCAAAATTATAAAATATTCTCAGTATGATTTATATTTATTAGGCCTTTTGCCTAAAGCGAGTAAGTCTCACTCTTCAGGGGAAATGTTTTGATTTTTTTTGTCACATGTTGTATCAGAGATACAAAAGGGTCTCTGACTAAACCAAAATTCCTGATTAATCTTTTCATAGGTTATGCTATTTTGAAAATGTATTTTAACTCCGATTTACGTCTTTCTTGTTACGTCTCAAATTCGTTTTATCACACACACAAACACCGATATATATATATATATATATATATATATACGCACAGGTCGACCAGCATATAACCAACAACCAAAATTAGACAATATTAATGGAAAATGTGAAAATATTCTACAGCAAGCAATGCAAGTAAAGAAAATACTAAAAACTATTATGATACAAAATTTACAATTAACATGAAATAAAATGCCATCCTCTTAAAGTTTATATATTTATTATGAGCATTATATAAAATAAATATAAATAAACACATTTCTGATACGACTGCGATTCCAGTAAACATTAGACATGACGTCTGCTGGTAGGAATATCAGAGACACCTTATTAATAAAAAGATACGCTCTCCAGCAATATTCGAACCTGGGCCCCCCTTACAGAAGAGAGTCGTTTAGATCCGATATACTTTATACCAACTCGGTCACGGAGGCTCTCGCCGATCGAGCAAAACCGAATAGTGATTATAAGCGCAAATTTCCCGGACCTTTGCTCAGTTTCGTATCCTTATGTGAAGAAAGCCATTTTGAAAGAAGTGGATAGTTTATTTATTAATCCGACAGATTCAATCACATAAACATGGGTAATGCACGTCGGATCTAACGACGGATCACTTTGCTCAGGAGGACGCTGTTTCTAATTCTGTCAGAGTGCGCATATTTGTCTTTTATAAGATTCCTCATATATTCGGGGTCTCAGACGAAAATAAATAAATATGATCATTAATAAATAAACGGATCTATACTCAAATTTCGATATCCGTTAAAAATAACGTTTATAATGGTAAAAGCTGTCTTAATAAACAGAAGCTTCAATTCTTGTTTAGAAAGTTATATTTACTATGATTACGAAACTGAGCAAATATGAAAATTTCGAGAGACTGTGAATCTATCTATCTATCTATCTGTCTATCTATCTATCTATCTATATGTGTGGTTGGTGCATAATTATCAGGCGTTTTTGTAGTCGAATTATTTGTTAATAAAAAACTGCTGTTTTTTACTTTTTAAATAAAAATATAATTTATTTTCAGGCTCTAACAATGCGTGTAGATAATCGTACACATTTAAAAATTTTATTGTTGAATTGTTTCTTTTTTCATAATAACTATTGTTTAAAAACGCGTGATAATTATACATCAGCCCTATATATATATATATATATATATTTGAATTTATTTGTAACAAACAGTTATTTCTGATGAAAAATTGAGGACAATTTGAAATATCAAATATATATATAAATAAATACTTTCATAAAATAAAACATTATTATTTTTTAATTTGAAACTTTTCTCTCTCATCTCTCTATATATATGATTATATATATATATATATATATATATAATCGACTCTCCTGTCAAGACTCGACGTATGAGGGTCATCCACACTTTTTTTTCAAAAAGTGTGGATATATATATATATATATATATATATATATATATATATATAACAAACAACGCATGTCTATTACGTTTGATCATGAGCTGTTCTAAAGTCTAGCACGCCTCATGATCAGACATAAGAGACATGCTTTGTCTGTTTTATTTAACAATATACAGTTCGATAAAACTGACTCGCTTTATCCTTATGACAATGTGGAGAAATAACTGACAAAACTACATCCAAATGAAAGCTTTCATTTTGGTTTGAACCCCGAAAACATGTGGCATATAAAAAATCCTAACCAATGTAGCCACTACACACATTATCACGAAGACGAAAAGAGAGAACGTGGAAGGTGAAAGCGGAAGTGTAATGATAATGAACATAAAATTTACGATCTTTTGCATGATTATGATGATATATGTAATGCAGAGTGGTCTGGAATTGGCTTTAGAGATAAACTATTGATGGTCAATAATAAATAAACACGTTGCGGTGCTAACTGAACCGTTTTTGTTTTTCATTTTACTACCAACGTTACTTGTAACTTCATCTCCGACGAAAGAAACCCGGTCGATCTGATTCATTTAATGATAAACTTTGCCAACCATTTCGACCCATTTCTCTGTTATCGGTCACTCCTGCCAAAAATAAATAAATAAATCTGAATCGTTATTTACCCACCACCACCACAACCCTCAAATAATGTCAGGTTCTGATCAAATAAAAATGATCGTAAATAAAGCAAAACTGGAGAGTCTAGATAAAATGACGATTCCAAGTTTGTTTATCAAAAGGTGGAACAAAAAAGAGATAAGGTATATAGAATTAATGGATACAACGAAGATGGTGATAATTTAAGAAAAGCAATTCAGTGCTGTATTCTATTCGGAGGCAAGAGCCATGAGAGAGCCTTAGAAGCAGAAGTAACTAAAGATATTTTGTCTCGATATTGTTGGACTGAACAGAAGAGAAATTTTATCGTTAGATTCATTGTAAGTTTGCCATGAACGTAACTATTCCAGTCTTGCTTTATTGTCATATATTTTGGCACATGACATTGTCGCGACAAGAGAATCTGTGTAAACATAAAATTAATTTCACGAAAAATATCCACTTAGTATGAAAAATATCAGCTGATATTAGCAGGTATATAATTGATTGTAAGAGTTTTCATATGTACAGTTTCGAAAGTTTTGTATTTAAAAATATCTGAAATCGATAAAGCGCTGCCTCTTTCTCTCTTATATACGTGTGCGTGAGAACAATTGTATATTCAGGGTGTGAATTTGTTCTAGGTCGTTTGTGTGCCAATTTCAGATCATAAAGGATACATCATTTTAATTAACGAATCAGATGAGTGAGTAGCTTAAGATTAAATTCTGGCTGTAATGTACGGGTCCATTTCTTATCGATTGGGTAAATAGGAGGGACGACTCAAATGTTGGGCCTTCGTTGGCAACCAATCGAAGAGGACAACTGCATTTAAAACGTGAAGGGTACGTAATTTAAATCTATGAAAATATATGTCCATAACGGGGCTAGATATTTAGATCCAAAAGCAAGTTGAATAATGTGGATGTAAGGCGAAACATTAGATTCCCAAAGATGTTTCCGTATAAATTCATTGTGTATATATGTGCGCATGTAAGTATGTAAAACAAAATATTATTTTACATTATATATGTATATATATTATAATTTTATATAATAAACATACATAGCATATATATATATATATATATATATATTTTATTCTTTATATATATGTTCTTTTAAGTACATGTTATATAAAATACCTCTCCAGTGAAACAGCTTTAGTTTATTAACAAATTCTTTTTATTAAGATATAGGAAATCATGAAACAATTTTTTTCAGAAAAGCAATAATTGAATAAAATAGAGAAACTGACAGATTTCCTTGATACCCGTATTGACATGCTGAAAAAAATGGGTAAAAATCCTTTTGTGATAGTTGTGAAATATAAGAAATTAGAATTTCACTTCGGAAAATGACATTGCCCGCATGACAGGAATTAGCCAATGAATGATGACTTTAATGTTTTCAAAAGCTGAATCTTTTTCTCCTGTCGCAATAGTGAATTCAAATGAACTGACTGAGACCATCAGATATTCTATTGCTAGTAAACACAAGATCTCTAAATTCTATAGGGCTTTCTCGAAATATCTCTGTATCCATGCTTCAACAGTGGGGAATTTTATTAAGTTTCTTAAGTCTAGAACTGTCAAAAACCTCCGTGGACCTGAAAGTAAGAGGAAAATTGTTGAGAGAAGATTTTGAAGATTGGTCTGAACTGTGAAAAAAACAAAACTCTTAAGATATCCAATGACTTGAAATTACACCTGGAGTCATTATTTCCTGACGTACCATACGGTTCACATTAAACTATACTGAATGGAAGCCAAGAAATTACTGAAGAAATATATCGCGATTGATAATTTTTTACCATTTTATTTTTGTATAATATTTATAATAGTCTGTTTTGAATTTTGTCAACTGCATAGTATAGTAAGTTCAGTTGGTCATCGTCAGTGCGAAAAAGAACACCATGACGCAATTCCAACCGCCAGAAATTTGAAAACGGCATACTGTATTGCTTGGAATTTGCGCAAAAAGCTCGAATATAAACGGCTCGGAAAACATACTCTGGTCTTTCTGATAAGAAAAGAACTCCCAAATTTGTTAGTAAGGGCCTCAGGCTCAACAATGAGGCCTAAATCAAGTGCATTAAACATTTAGTGCCTTCCTGGGTCACGTGGGTGGCTACAGGCAACAGGACTCTGCATCATGCCACATAGAAGATTGAAGTTTATAGGCAGTAAATTCGACTTTGCCTACCGAACGCTCCTTTGTGGCCGAGACGGTAAGGCACGTCAGCGTAAATGACGGTTCCGTATAGGATGCAGGTTCGAATCCTGTCAAAGGACGAATATTTTCTATGAAAATTTCTCGAACATTCAGGCCGGTAAATGTTATTTAATACTGTTTATTATAAACAGAGCATTTACTTAAATACTTGTATCTATAAAAAAGAACGTTAAACATAAAATGTCTTTAATAAATAAATTGTCGGACTTTTCCATTTCTCAAAAATATATATATATATATATATATATATATATATATATATATATATATATATATATATATATAATATAAGAGGAGGAGAGATAGCTTACGATCACATCACGCTTAAAGGACGCTTCTCATTCGATCGCTGAAGTTAAGCCGTGTCGAACGTGGCTCTTTATTTAAACGGTGTGGATCGCTTGTAAAAAGCATATCATCATGCAATCCAAAATATGGTTCCGTTTTAAATATCTCAAAATACA